>LQRL01035639.1:57839-70854 GCA_001703475.1 Hydroides elegans
ATGCGTACCTCAAATTGCTTATTCTTCTACCTCCGACTGAGACTCCCTCATCTTCACTCTCTATAGCTCTAAATATAAGCTCCGTGAATAGATTGAAAAGGTATGGTGATAGCACACAACCCTGCCTCGTGCCCCTACGGATTTCGATACCTTCTGAGTTCCCTTGGTCGGTTCGCACTCCTGCAGCCTGTTCCCAGTAGAGCCTCGCTATAATTCGTACGTCCTTTCCATCCATTCCAGCTAGTTTCAGTTTTTCGATCAGCTTTTCATGGTTAACTCTGTCAAACGCCTTTTCGTAATCTATAAAGCATATATATATATATATCTTTCTGCTTCTCTAGATATCTCTCGTTTATCGTTCTCAGATTGAATATTCCTTCTCGTGTACCCTTTCCTTTTCTGAATCCACTCTGATTTTCACCAATTTCACGGTCAATGGCTGCGCTGTTACGGTACAGTATGATTTTCAGTAGAATTTTTGTAACATGACTCATTAGGCTAATGGTTCGGAAGTCGGTACAATTCACGGCTTTTTGTTTCTTGGGTAAAGGGATGAATGTTGACTTTTTCATGTCCTCTGGAATATACCCGCTATCGTAGATGTTATTACATAGATCTTTGATTTTGTCTATGCCTATTTCATCTAGAGCTTGCAGCATTTCAGTCGATATTTCATCGTCTCCAGGGGCCTTACCAGGTCGTAAGGAATTTATGGCCTTTCTGACTTCTTCTTTGAGTATAACGGGGCCATCTGTGTTATCCATTTGCGGAATCTCTCCTCTATCATCTGCGAACAGTTCCTCTATGTACTCTTTCCATCGGTCTTGGATTTCCTGTTGGTCGAATAATACCCTTCCTTCTTTGCTCGAGATGCAGCTGTTTCCAGCTCGTCTTCTGTCTGTCCCGGTGACTTCCTTCACTTTTTGGTACATTTCTCTCGTTTTATGCTGTGCTTCCAGCTCTTCTATTTTTGCACAGTTTTCACTTATCCATTCTTCCTTTGCTTTGTCGCACATTTTATGTACTTATACTCTCTGTATAAAAACTCTCTAATTAATCTCAGGCATCAACGGGTTGAAATTGCGTTTTCGGGGATCATTATCTACAACTGAATCCTGGCAATATATAAATGCACTAGATCTAGGATTCAGTCCTGTTCTCGTGAAACTGTTGTTGATACCGGCGGCCGGCTCAATAACTGTGAGTTTAATAAGTTATTTATCAATAAGTGTTTCAAATTTCGATGATATATGAAATAACAACAAAACAAATGTGAGACAAGTCTATTTCACGGTCAACATGCCATTTTTTAAAGTATTAAAACGTTGCATAATCAGTCAGTGTCACCAGCAAGAATGCCAGTGTCATGCTTATTTTCGTTGCGCTTCCAAAATAAAGATTAGACATCCATTTAACCATATAACATATTAGGCCTCATGTTGGTGGATATATAGTTGGGGTGTCCGACTGTGTGTCTGTCCGCCTGTCATCGCTTTTTGTACGGGCTAGAACGTAGGATGAGTGTAGACTAGAACTTCCAAACAGAAGGTCATAGATTCGGCCCCTTCGAATGGGGGAGGAGGGGGTCGGGAGATTGAGGTCATACCATGTTTCACAATAACTTCTCTAACAAAAAGAACGATGATAAAATTGACACTGGATATGAAAATGGAACAAATGTAAACCTTAATTTACAATTATACAATAAGGCTAATTGGGACACTGTGCGAGAGGCGACTTTAGAGCTTCAAAGTGTTTGACCGAAACCCAGATCAATTCACAGTGGACGAAAATGATGGATTTTTAGAGCGTGAATTACAGGCTATAGTCGACAAATGTGTACCTACCAAATTGTCTAAATCACGTAATAGACACCTGGATTGATAATTCCATCAAATCACTAATGCGGAAACGAGATAACCTGTACATTCAAGCCAACAAAACCCGATCACCCCAAGATTGGAACCGTTTCAAAACCACTCGCCAAAATCTGAAAAATGCCGTGAGAGACAAACGCTCCGTCTATATCAAAAACCTAATTGATAACAATTAAAAAAAAATCCGAAGCCATTTTGGAACTATATTAAATCACTTAGAAAAGACAAACAAGGTATTCCTACATTAAGAACACCTATAGGTTTACCAGCTATCTCGAAGGAAAGCATAGCAAACATACTCATAAATCAGTTTAACTCCGTATTTACAAAGGAAAATATGTCAACCATCCCGAAGCTTCGGCAGAAACATCCAGATATGCCTAGTATCTCTTTCGATGCAGAGGGCGGAATAGATCTTGTTGGAGTGTATGCGTATCTTCTATTGAGCGAATTTCGCGGTACAAAACGCTGTCCTCTGCAAAAAGGCGAACCGGGGATTCTAGCTGCTCACTGATGTCGTTTATATATATGAGAAACAGCAAGGGACAGAGCACTGTGCCTTGAGGAACGCCTGATGTAACGGGTTCTGTTTGAGATTCAACACCATCTACTACCACATTGTGAGTTCTGTTGGAGAGGAATGAGTCGATCCAGGTTGATGAATGGCCGGTTATGCCGTAGCTTTGGAGTTTTTCTAGAATGGGCAGACAAATGGCAACTGTCGTTCAATATTGCTAAATGTAAAGTACTAGAAAAACAAAACACAAAATAGCTGCGAAGTATCTCATGTCGACGCCTAATAAAAATCAGACACTTAAGTACCAAGAAACACTTACAAGGCTGCATCCAATATCCTCCGTACCATTCGACCAACTGGTATTTGATGAAAGCCGGAGTGAAATATCATCTGACAAATACCTCGGCATAATAATGTACTAGACAATAAACTATCCTTCAATACTCATGTAGACCAAATAGTCTCCAAAGCCACCAAGCTTCTCAATCTCCGTCGTCGAAATCTACATATGTGTTCTCCCGAGCTAAAAGAAATCGCCTACAAGGCCCTCGTACGACCTCACCTATAGAACTCATCGCCAGCCTGGAGCCCCCACCACCCAGCGTAATAATAATAAAAATAGAATCAGTTCGGGCGCGAGCGGCAAGATTTGTGCTAGGAAATTATACCTACGGCCCTGAAAGTTCAATTAGGAATGACATGCATAGCAAGCTGGGTTGGAAACCATTATATGTGCGAAGGGCGTTATATGATCTATCTTTTTTCTACAAAGTTAGGATTGGCTTAATATATATACCATTTCCCATTGAAGTCCAGCCTTCCTACATGTACAACTCGAAATATCAGCATATAAGGCTCTTCATGCCGAAAAAACAAGAACTTTGTTTGGAAATACGAACTTTGAAAATGAACTAGAAGTTTGGAAAAAAAAAAACAAGTAAGAAATTTGTTCCATTTCCATATTCAGTCAAATTCACATATACATGTACATGTACTTCATAGCTGCCCCTGTAATGTATGTTGCCTGTCAGGCTGCGGTCTGTAAGCCCAAAGCCTATAGGTAAGTAGCCAGCAAATAGTTGTCAAATAGTTGATTTAAGGACTTTGTTTATAGATTGCTCAAAAGATATGTTGCATTAAAACCCTCCGTATAGCCATAAGTAATATAGGTTATAGATTGCAATGTAACCTGAATTTGTATTGTCTTCTAAAATTCAAATAAAAAAGATTTCTTTCAAATATGAAGAGATGACACCAGCAATGCTCATAAACAGTAAGACGAGTATGAATGTCCTCGTCATTAAGTCTCTCAGCGGACCAACATTATTTAAAGCGTAATAAAAAATGTACTTTTACTTTTGACGTATTTTCACATTGATGAGCGTTTACGGGATAGCTCAATACAATAACGAAAATTTTCTTTAATTTAAGCTTTTGCAATTTTTTTTACGGATCTTAGATTGAATGACTCATTACTATACCAACTAAATGTAATTTTGTAAAATGATAAATTTGGCAGTAACGGTATTAATTATTTTCTGGTACATGTACCAAAATATTGAAAATGAATCGGTTGTGTTCAGCAAGGAAGAAAGTATACCGGTAGTTTCCAGTGTATATGTTTTGCCAAAATCATTAGTTCATATACATTATGAATGATAAAACCGGAATATCCTATTTGGTTTTTAGTCGGCATTGGTACCACGCTAATTGAAGGGTTGTAACTGCACTCCATGTGTCGGATAAGATAATGCTCTTCATATCAGCCTGAAAATGTTATTTAAGTGCAAATAAAATATGCATTTTTATGAATTCTAACAGGATATTGCATTATAGTGGATGCAATAAATATCTTGAGGATCAGCAGTTATTGTTCATGCATAGATAAATCACCTCTTTATTTAGGCATACAGTATATCGGTGTGTACTCGGGTTAGGGGCTAAAAAGGATTAGATCCACATGCAAATATGTACTTTGCTTCGTTCCGTGAATAGTTGTTTTTTAACCCAGCTTTCGTAAAACGAAAACTGGGTTTGTGAGATCGGTCTGCGTCGTCCGCCGTTAGTTAGTTAGTTAGTTAGTTAGTTAGTTAGTTAGTTGTTTAGTAAACTTTTTCATGAAAACCTATCTCCTCCCACAGTTTTTGTCGTAGAGTTTTCAAACTTTAACCCAAGCTTCTTTATGATACCCTCATACCGGCTTGTGCTTTATATGACAATTGACCCTCTTGGCTCGCCATGGTGGACTTCGCAAAAAAACGCAAATTTGGTCTTCTATATAGAGAAAAACTAATTCCTCTCTAACCCAACTCCTCCCACAGTTTTGACAGTAGAGCTTTCAAACTTTAATCATTGCTCCTTTATGGTACCCTCATATTGGCTTGTGCTTTATATGACGATTGACCAACTTGGCTCGCCATGGTGGACTTCCCAAATCCGCCAATTTGGTCTTCTATATAGAGAAAAACTAATTCCTCTCTAACCTATCTCCTCCCACAGTTTTGAAAGTAGCGCTTTCAGACTTTAACCCATGCTCTTTTATGGTACCCTCATATCGGCCTGTGCTTTATAGGACGATTGACCAACTTGGCTCGCCATGGTGGCCTTCACAAAAACCGCCAATTTGGTCTTCTATATAGAGAAAAACTAATTCCTCTCTAACCTATCTTCTCCCACAGTTTTGACAGTAGAGCTTTCAAACTTCAACCCAAGCTCCTTTTAGGTACCCTCATACCGGCTTGTGCTTTATATGACGATTGACCAACTTGGCTCGCCATGGTGGCCTTCACGAAAACCGCCAATTTGGTCTTCTATATAGAGAAAAACTAATTCCTCTCTAACCTATCTCCTCCCACAGTTTTGAAAGTAGCGCTTTCAAACTTTAACCCATGCTCCTTTATGGTACCCTCATACCGACTTGTGCTTTATAGGACGATTGCTCCTCTTGGCTCGCCATGGTGGACTTCGTAAAAACCGCCAATTGGTCTTCTATATAGAGAAAAACTTTTACCTCGCTTACCTATCTCCTCCCACAGTTTTAACAGTAGAGCTTTCAAACTTAAATCCAAGCTCATTTATGGTACCCTCATATCGGCTTGTGCTTAATAGGACGATTGACCCTCTTGGCTTGCCATGGTGGACCTCGCCATTTCCGCCCAATTTGGTCTTCTATTTAGTAAAAAAAAACTTTAGCCAATTCCGCATGATCATATACCGACTGCTATCGGTAAGACAGGTCCTATGGCGTGTATTTTATACACGACCAAACCTGCTGTAAGCAGAAAGGTTGGTCATGCGGGGGCTTGTGTCTTGGGTGATTGCATCATCTTATATCCAATGGTGGACACGCGCATGTTTCTCATTGACGTATGCCTTCAAGTTATTGATTTTAATGTCTGTTGATTTTATTGTTTGTTTAGATCACAGCTGTTACACACCAGGCCGAATAGCTCAGTCATTCGTGTATCGGCTTCATGATCCAAAGATCGTGGGTTCAATCCTGGATTCCACCATTTTTTGTTTCCTTTAGAAAATGTCAGAAAAAATATTTTCAATTATGGTGCCTATAGAAAATAACCATATCTTATATGAACGTCTTTGATTTGAGGTAATTGCCGGGTCATATTGTACTCATACATATTGTTTATATGTTAATTCATATCGCGTATGGGCCTGTAGCTGCTCAGGGATATAACAACGTAATCATGGTCATAAGTTTGTAGGTTCGAATCCCAGCTTGTACAACCTATTCCTTATAATGATGCTAAAATCATGAAAACAATTTTACCAATTGTTATTTATATGCAGATGTTTAAACAAATGGATACCATGTATTTTTTTACCGGCGTATGCATTTACACGAACCTGTCATTTTTCATTAAACAATTAACAAAATGCGCTTGCTAGTACTTAAAAAGAGGCTACGTCATATCTATAAACTAAAGCTGGGTCATTGTCCTTGACAATCTTGTTTAACCGGTAAATCGTATGCAACAAATCTATTGAAAATGTATCGTAGGTGGAAAAGAAGCAAGTACAAACTTCAAAATCGAAGTGATGGCATTTATCTCATTTATGATTTTAATTCCCTGAAGTTATGGAATTCGCAAAACACATCTTATGGCTTATACGCAGCATTTAAACGTCAAAACCATTTTGCCTTAAATCATCAGTCTCAACATTATAACGGATACTTAGAGGGTGAAAAATTCCAATTAACCAGTGGAACTTCGATTTTGGAAACTGATGAGACCAAAAATAAAATAAGTCAAAACGAGACTGCAACTCATGCGCAGTCAACGAAAGAAAACGGCGAGTCATTGAGAGAAGCCACTCATGTCACGGCCGATGCCCCATGTGTTACAGCAGCCCACGGTGCTTGCCTACAGGTAAAACCATTTGCTGCTTGGAGACAAACGACGAAATCACTGTGATCTTGTACGGTTGCCATGGTAATTGCACTTGTCCTTTACTTGACAACCGTGGCAGTGTGCATTTTCTGTTGTCGTCGTCGCCAAATAATGAGAATGAGAGGGGTAGGGGTGAAGGGTGCAGGTGAGTTCGTGAAGTGGAGTGTGTAGCAGAATCTGCAATTAGGATTACAGGTTATGACCTAGCTGGGCTAATTAGTCAGTGCTCATGCTCGCACTCGTCTTTTTACGACTCGGTTGTGTGATGAGCATGCATTAAGAGAATATGAAATATGTTTTTTTTTGTCTTTAATAAATGAGCAATTAAAAACTGTCTAACGAGCGAGTACTTTCAAAAGTTGGGTGTTGCATGTCGTATTTGTGTAGCTAAACCAAAATGTGATACAGGTGTAAGAAGGGACCTGCATGCAGCACTTGAATATGGGCTGTAGAAGCAGCAAAAGTCTCGTTATACCTGTCAATAATGGCAAGGGCCATGGCGGTAGCGTCGCCAAAAAGGAATCGCAAACTAGTGTTAAGCCGCAACATAGGAAGGAATCGAACCGTAGCAAGGAAACCGCGTCGAGAAAGAGAAGCCAACAGGAAGTGGATACGCCAAGGGAACTAGCGGCCGCAGTGCAGGCACCCATCGAAGCTAACATTGTCAAACTGCCCTCGCACGAGGAACCACCGGTTGGATGTGAAATATCTGAAAATTCTATTGTAAAGGACACTAAAGTCGACGGTGAATTCTCGGAAATAGAAAGCGCAAAACAGACATCATTCCATGAGAATGACGAGGAAAATGAAACAAAGGTGCAAGGGTGTGAAACGCCGATTTTAGGCTTTGAGACTCGAGATACTACTCATGCATTGGATACTGAGAGAACATCGGTTGATCAAAGTGGACAGTTATCTAAGAACACTTCACAAGAAACGACTGTGGATAAAACACAAGTGTCTGCTCAAAGGGAATCAGTCAGTGAGAATCAATCAGTGAATGAAACGGATCATTCGAGTGACAATAATAGTGACAGTGACATAGCAATAGAGGATAAGCTCTTGATTGCTAAAGAAAGGAATATTTTGGAGGACAGTGAAATTCATAATCTGTTAGAATCCGATCGAGTGAACGAGTCAAGCATAATCGAGAACGTGATTGTGAGTAGAAAATCTGTTAGAAAACTGAATATTTCAGGGTAGCGTTAGGCTCTGGTTTAGGATGTTCAGGAAGTCCTTCATTTCTGCATTTGTTTGCCAATGAATATATTATAATACATTTGTATAAAATAATGATAACATGAAAATATGTGGATCATTAATCGCGATGCATTTTACGATGTTCGTTGGCAAATAGTGTTTAACGCTGCACGTATCTCTTCAAGTGTTTTTCTCTCCGTTTATGTGCATTCACTCCCCTTCGAGTCCCTTTCGCACATAACTCGTGTATGCAATTTTGATTTTCTGATACATTATACAATTTCGCAGGTTGGCATCATTATGCATAGTACATAACTTGAGGGCTTACATTGCGCAATTTCGAAAACCCTTGGACAAGGGGACAAACTTGTTATATAAGTATTTAAATGATAAAGAGAATGTATGTCATCCTCTCGAGTATTGTTCTTTCTAGAAATCTAAAAAGTATTAAAACACATGTGAGGTGGTCACATGAAGCGAGTGAATGCATAAAAAATCTTTCAATGGAATAGTAAAAAACAAACCAAAGTGCTGCTTGCAACGGAATTCATTGTATATGTACCGTAATTACCGGTGTATTACCCGCGGGTTATACATCGATTTTACAAACAAAACACCCGGGTGCGGGTTATACAACGGTGCGGGTAATACGCCGATTTTAAAAACATAAACCGCACGATTTTGGATTTTCATGTAAAATGAGGTTCAATTTTGTAAAAATTAATCGATACAATATCGTTTGAAATCTTTAATTGGGCCTTTAACCATGTATTTACGGACTTTATAAGGGAAAAATAATAATTACTACCAGCATATACAAAACCTTTGCTTAGGGTTATAGGGTAAAATTTACAATTTAAATAAAATTATACATTTAAGGTGCGGGTTATACACCGGTGCGGGTTGTACACCGCATTTCAAAACATAATTCTTGATTTTCATGGGGTGCGGGTTATACACCGGTGCGGGTTATACACCGGTAATTACGGTATGTGTATGGCATTTAATTATTAGCTGTTGAAGCTTCGATATTATATTCAAGTACAAAGCCACATATCTATTTTGTTTAGTAACTTAAGCTGAACAACGTTGTTTGCATTTCAATGCAGCCATGCGGTCTAATACAAAGGCAGTTAAATACAGCAGAAAACAACTATAATTGACTATTTAAAAATGCACTATGATCAAAGTTTAATATAAACAACGGTCTTCACATTTGCTAAAAAAAATCACAGGAGAATAATAAATGGATTGAATCCTTGCGAATATTCATTTTTAACAATAATTCAGTTTTGCGTTTTTTTCGTCGTCACAAATACACATTATTTTTATACTTCAGTAACATCGACGCCCGTCCTTAATCATATTTAGTGAGCGCTTTAAATTGATAAGTAATTTTCTTTCGATGATAGAAAATATTGTTTTTGTTATCAAAGGGAGATAATTTGACCCAAAAGTTTCCATCTTCAAAATGATCGTACCTTTCATCTGTTCATTAAATGATATATTTTTTACAGGACCCATCATCCCCCAACTCCTTAGACAACCCTGAAGAAAGCAACACCGCAAACATGTCGCAGTTGAAATTGACGAAACCCGCCCCCGAGTTCCGCGGCACCGCTGTCGTCAACGGCGACTTCAAGCAGATCTCGCTCTCGGACTTCCGCGGCAAATACGTCGTCTTTTTCTTCTACCCGCTCGACTTGTAAGTTTGCGTGTTAGTGTTTGCGGATTCCTCTATAAATTAGATAAATTTGGAAGAAACGGATATTATACATGTACTACTAACTAGCATTAAATGAAGATGGAAATCTTATATTTTGTTTGACAATATATTTCATTAATGACATATAGGGTTGTGTTGGGTAGTCGGGCCCCCGACAATCGCCTTTGGTACTTGAACTAAAATTTGGGTTCGGGTACCCGATTTTTGCATGATCGGAAAAAAAGAATGATTATTGAACTTATTATCATATAAATGCTATTTAAATGCTTTAGTCATCTAGAGCCTTTGAAATAAGTTTTCATTTAAAAGGAAAGAAACCGAAATTTCAGTTTGTCTTATATTCCACTGTTTTCATGTAGAGTAAACGGAAATAAGACCCTAACTTCCTAAGGAAATGATTGTTTATTAACCTCGGGTCGGGTATAGGGTCAAGGCGAGTATTAGTCTCGGGTGTTCGGGCAAAAAAACTACCCAAACCGACAAAGCCCTTATTACAAAATTATTCATCGACATGTTCCCGTTGGTAATTGCATTTCTGAGTGCAAAGTTCAATTAGATTACCGAATAACTAATTGGGGTTTGAGAAAAAAAAGATATTATTTATATGACGTTTTATTATTCTAATGACCTATGGAACACATGATGATGCTTATCAAACACTCCGGTTTGATGTATAAAACACTTTCATGTACATGTATATTGTAACCAAATCCACTCAAATATATCTTATATAATATTTTTCGTAACAAATAACAAACAACTGTTCAATGAATAAAAGAAATACAGTTATGAAATGCAGTTTTGTTTTATTATGCAACCATTGCCTGTGTGAGAAAAAATTGAATTGTACTGAAACACGTGATAATGGTATGCAATTATATAGCACGCTGTGACTGCATGCGTAATAGGGACATTTGTATCATGTACTTATTGGCTGTTTAGAAAGGAATTTTTATGAAAAGACCCTTTCTATTAATTTGTCAAAAAGGCCCTGGGATATTTGCGCGTTCAAAGCGTCTCTTGTCAGCGTTGCCGATATTCAAATAATTTAAATAAACACAACGACAAAAAGGTTCATAGTTAAAAGGACAGTGTCAGCTCGAAATGAAACTACACCATAATAAAACCAATTCTGTTGCAGTACATTCGTGTGCCCGACTGAAATCATCGCGTTCTCTGACCGCGTGGAGGAGTTCAGGTCGATCGGCTGCGAGGTGATCGGATGCTCCACCGACAGTCACTACTCCCATCTCGCCTGGTAAGGGGAATCGTTTTTCGAAATGATTGTGGCGTTTTACATTATGATTTAAATGTATTCCATAATGTGATGGTGTCGTTTTTGGCATAGAGTTTAACGACAATTATTGCCAACTACATAAGGGAGGAATTGGGTTGTGAATAAAAGGATCATTAAAATCTCAAAGGGACTTATGCATAACTAATTGAATCAATTATACATTTTCTCCTACCCAGGGTGAACACCCCGCGCAAGCAGGGCGGTCTGGGCCAGATGAACATCCCGCTTCTCGCCGACAAGACGTGCGAAGTGGCCAAGGCGTACGGCGTCTACAAGGAGGATGAGGGCGTCTCCTTCAGGTGAGGAGAGGGTAGATTTGATTTAAGTCCAACACGGGTTGCATCCTCCCCTTCTACAATTCAAAACGAACAATTAGCGCGAACAAGGGATATCATTCATACCCTATATAACTCGCCAATTCATTAATAATTACTTTTCTTATAATTAATCAAATTCCATTTTCTCTTGCTTATGGCGCTTCATTCATTATCATGATGAATTAACTTTGAATCAGTGTAATTAAGATCTTTTCGTCAATAAACAACCCCTCTCCCCTTCGTCCAACTTCCGTTCCGCCTGCGATGGAGCGATGCGATGGAGTAATTGATCTTGTCAATATATATTACAGTAGAACCTCGTTAAACCGAACACCTCGGGACCGGCCAAAACTGTTCGGTTTAACCGAATTTCGGTTTATCCGATAACATTTATAAAGAACATATAGAGAGTTGGACCTCAATATGACTTCGGTTTAAGCAATAATTCGGTTTAACCGTGTTCGGTTTAACGAGGGTCCACTGTATTATCAATTTTTGACAGAGCTACGCTTTCTATCGGTAATAAACACATGTTCGCAATTTTCTGTCAACCAGGGGTCTGTTCATCATCGACGACAAGGGCAACCTGCGCCAGATCACGGTCAACGACCTTCCCGTCGGCCGCTCTGTTGATGAGACGCTGCGCCTTGTGCAGGCCTTCCAGTTCACCGACAAGCACGGAGAGGGTACGTAGTCATAGTAACCTGCATCGGTATAATAACAATAAATTGATATAACGTCTACTGCTTTTCTCTCACTCCGTCGTCAAACTTTCAGTTCACTGACTAGCACGAAGAGGGTACGTAGTCATCGTCGTTACGGGGAGGCCACCTTTTACCTTTGCTTTAAGTCCAAGGTTTTTGTCTTTGTCGGTCTGTCAAACTCTACCAGTTAACCAACAAGAACGGAGAGCGCACCTAGCTAAATTGCAATGCGCATAGACGTGGGATAGAGACATCCCTTTGCCTTAAGTTCAACCATCCATGTGACAAACGTGTAGGGTATCTTGCCATGGCGACATGAAATATAATGTGCTGCGACAGTCAAATTATGCAAGCATTTATGTAATGAAAAGCGTGCACCAGTAATAACAAGAATCAAAAACAAGAGAAAAAAAACATCCGTATCTTAAGTGCCGGTTTCATGAATTCTGGCTACATTGTAAATTTTCTTATATAAACAATTATCTTGAAACACATGTAACCAATTGAAGACATGACGGTTTGTGTCCCCATAAAAAGACATGACGTAAGATACATGCAGCAGACCTCATATTACATTGTAATAATGACGAAATGTCTTGAAAGTACTTTTCACTCATTTTAATACATCATGCTTCGCATCATATCGATAACAGCTTTAGTCATTCATAAAAGTGCATTGTAATCGTTTTTTCGATAACATTCTAGGAAGAGATATACCATGATTCGCAAATTATTGGGCTTGAGATATCTACATACATTATTTCCGTGAATTGCTCTCACTACTTATTATCTGCGATATAGTGATACACAATCTTAAAAGTTATGTCAGTGTCTCAAGTGGCTATTTTCTTATACCTTTGATAAAGCTAGTGTTGCCACATGATACTTTTTTAAAAGTATCATACTTTTTTTTGAAAATCGGCCAAATTATACTTTTTTGATACTTTTATACTTTTTTTTATACTTTT
>LQRL01035648.1:0-12612 GCA_001703475.1 Hydroides elegans
TATATTACCTTTAATATTGTATAATTGTAATGTATTCTTTGCATATGTTTATATATTACATATGTTACATATATTACATATATTCAATATTGTTTTCATCTAGCGGCAATTTTCGGCCTAACTTTTGGTTTTCACTGTTACTTCTTAATGTTCAATTTAAATTTTAATAAATAATGCTAAGTGAAATGCTAAGGATAATTATAAGTTTACGATTGGCCGAAAAGACCATAGAAATTTCATTATCTAGTTTTCATTTCAACCATTTTACATTCTTCAAAGCAGACAACAATGGCAAAAAACTGTCTTGTCTGCGTTGCCGATGGTAAATTAATATGATGAGATAGGGAGAACGATGACCCATTGCATTTTCGAACGAGCGTCAACTTGACAGTTTTAATTGAATATTTTTATTCGGAAGAGCAGCACATTATTGAGTTTTTTTTTTACGGTGTCAAATACCAAGTTTGGTGGGGAAAAAGCAACGAGGCTGTGTATCAGAGAATCTACCAATTGGCCAGGCGTTGAGCTTGAAATTTAGCAAAAACAATCGAGATAATCAAAAAATAACACATGTGCAGTAGCTTTCAATAAAACCTCGCTATGCTCTAGAATTTTCTCTCATTAGGTGCATGTGTTTTAAACATCAAAATTCATTAAATAAAAAGATAAAAGGAAATATCGATGTATACCTATTTGACATTACGCACTATACTAACTTTGACAAGAGAAAAACCCTTGTTAAAACCGACAGGATTTATGTATACTTTTGTTTTGGATTTCGCACTATAATAACTTTGATTGGAAAATACCTTATAGAACCCGACTGGATCTACATTGCCCATTTCCAACTTCTGCTCGACCCCGGCGCAGTTTCCGGCGTAGCTTTTAGCTAAGAAAAAAATGAATTAAAAAATATATATATATAATAAATAAAAAAAGAAAGTATTGACAAATAAATATAAATGAAAAAAGGATGATGACAATTCAATTTTAATGCATGAAATTTACTTTGCTGAACTACTACTTATTTTGCTTGTGAAAAATTTAAAAAAGATTAAGAAGGATGATGCCAATTCAATTCTAATAAATGAACTTAAATTTGCTTAACTGCTCTTGATAGTTTGCCGTGTAGGTGTAATTCAAATGCAAATTATGCATCATGATCAAAACTATCAATGTATAGAAAAGTGCTGGCCATAAAAGAAAATACATGTTTTTTTTTTAATATATTTTTTTTCCTGTTCGGCTGTTGTGACCCAGCATGTACGTTTACTCTGAAACACATCTTAAGGCTGCGTTCAACCGCTCCGAAAAAAAATTAATGGGCGACAAACTCAAATTTAATTTGTGTAAAAAAAACATAGTGGGTAATTCCTTCTATTCACCAAAGAGCGCATGATATTTTGCGCTTTTATCTCGGGTAAACGCGGCTCAAAAGAGGTATTAAATATAATTTGATAAAAACATTTACCACATAATATATACGAAAAGTTAGTTTGACCACGTGTGGACAACGTTTGAAGACGTGTGGAATATCTCCACATTATTTCAAATCAAAAAATTCTTCAGATAGTTAACTCACCTACTAAACCGACAAGCACGGCGACCAACAATAATTTCATTGTAACAAGTTCTCTATTTCTCAAAAAGACAGAGATTGTTAATCCAAAACAGGCGGTTATGATTTCGACCAACCCCCGCTTGCCCTTTTATATTCGTTTCCTTAACCTACGTGTCTTCCGTAAATGGTTCTAAAATGAGTGTTAAAAATGGGCTTTAACGTGATTAATTCGTGATATTTCGTGGAATTGTGAAACACAATAAAGCTATCAAATTACAATGGAGTAAATAAAAACTTAAATATCATTTGCAAGATGTTGCGAATTTTCGATAGTTTGAAATTAATATACCGATCGATAGGTTTCGGTCCTCGTCGTAATTCATGGCCAATTACATGTATACCAGATATTCAGAAATAAAGATGACGCATGGGTTTGATCTTTACTTTACAGGGAGAACGAGGGTACGTAATCAACGTACGTTGCGTACGTGCGCGAATGTGTATTAGAGCCAAAGCGGTGATAGCACTCGATTTACCAAATATAGAAGCGAATTTGCGACGTTTCCTCGTAATAGCAACAGAAAGTTTTAAACGCAAAACATAAGCTTAACATTTCAAGAATGTGGTGTCATGTCACCAAAGGAAATTATTAAAGTTTTAAAAGGCCCAAACCAAATAGTTCATGTACAGCTAGCATTTGGTTGAAATCAAGGATAAAATTAAATCAAGGACCGCATTCGCCCCTTGTTCGCTCTAACAGTTCATACAATTGGCCCGGTTCAAGACATTCTGGATCCAAGCCTGCCCAATCAACACTTTTTCCCTATTTAAACAATATAGAATGGTTCAACACTTCCTTAATGAAACATAAAAAATTTCCTACACCTAAATTTGTGTTCAGTTGTGTAATGTTACAGTATTTTTATTAGATAATAAAAAATAACACAAGAGGCACGCATTAGTTCATTATGTAACTGATTAATTGAACATATCAATTTTACCTATCACTTTGTATTGTGAAAACGCCTACTGAGAAACCTGACCTTTCAAGAAATCGCTTTCCCAGTAAAATTAATCTATCTTAAATGTAATTGAAATGTTGATAAATGACTAATTTTGCGAATAATATATATTGTAAAATTATCTTTTATCGGTCAAATAAGCAAACTTTATCGTTTAGGTTATGCAAAATATGGAGACAATAAAAATGAAAACAAAACTGATACAATTTTATTCTGCATACACTTTTTCGTGTGATTAGTTGATTTCCGTTCGCTTGTGCTTTCATCGAATTCAATTAGGTATGATAAAGCCAGAAGAGAAAATTCATATTCAAGCAACCTGGTACTTCAACCATGTTTATAAAATTAAGGTTCTTGAAAATATATTTATCCCACTCGGTAAATTACATATTAAAAACCCCTTGATGACATTGGATTACGTCACAACGTCCGCGACGTAAATATGACTTTGCTTATATGTCAATATAAACGTACCCGCGATGTCGCAATTTGATGTCTTTGTTACGCATTTTTCTCAACGTAATATATAAGCACGCCTGGAGTACGTCCCCACTCGGCAAGACGTCCACGGACGTTGAGCGGACGCTCTGAATTGGGCCCGTATGAAAGTTTTCCGGACGTCCTTATTCGTCGCGGACGTAGAAAAGACGTTGCATCGACGTCGCGTCCGTTCTGACGTCCAAATTACGTTCTACGGACGCCGGGACGTAAAAAGACGTCCGGAGAACTTTCATACGGGCCAAAAGTAGGTCGTCCTCTCGACGTCATGTCCGAATACGACGTACTATGGACGACCCTTGCCGAGTGGGTCATTACTCAAACGTTGTCAGGGCGTTGTATAAAAGTCGTCCTTATTGTATTTTCAATCAGCCGTCATCTTTTCGTTACTTAATGTCGTTTTAAATACATATACTTCGCTCCGGGCGTCATTTGACGTCACTATGATCTCCTCAAAACACCATGACTTTAAACCACGTGATTGGAACGTCCTGATTAGGCTCTGAGGCAAACAAATGTTTATTTTATCTTGTCTATAACCTGTTGACTTGGATTTGAATCGAATCATTAGAACATGTGTAATTTTACTGAGAGAACTTTTGAATAATTTCTTATACAATGTATATTTCAAGTATTAATGTGATTTCATTACAAATTATGTATTTTGTGCTTACACTACCTTATTAGTTTATACACTCAATTGATTTTCCTTGAAACAAATCTTTTGCAATATTAATGCCTAGGAACAACATGAATCACTATTCACTTCAAATGCAAATTATCGACATATCTGTATTATATTGCTCTTCCTTCTATTGTTATTCTTTGACAATGAGTAATATTACATACTAGGAAAAACTCAAGTAATTTAATATTTCTTCTCATGTGATAACAATATTTTTGTTTCTAAGTGTTCCTTTTTCTAAAACTAGGTAAATAAATGAAAATAAATGATAAATGAATGTATTGTGGTACTCCTGCAACCGAAACCTAATCATTTTTCTAGAGAATCGTTTATATTTATAAATTTGATTTATTGAGGATTTGGTTGCACAATCAGAAGAAGTCATGTTTACCTTTGGTTTGATATGCTATGAAATATGTGAGAGAGATTAAATATTGAATTGAATAATATGATCCTATTTCTTTTTGTACATGTTAGAATAGTTGCCCTAAAACAAATTCGTCCATATTTTAGATCGACCATAATAATTATTATTATCATTAAACTTTATGCATATATTTTTTTTCAATTACCGACACTGAGGCTCGTATCGAGCGACAATCGCACATGATGGTCGTCGTGCAAAAGATGAATATGCACTTGATGAAGGCCAAGAAGGATGACAAGTCTGATCCTGAATGGTTCCCCACCCTCCACAAGGACGTGCGGGAATTCGAAATCTTCTCCAAGAACATGAGCCACATTTCGACGCGTCTCAAGGATAAATTTGTAAGTAGCATTTTGTTATTTTATCCCTAATTGTTATTTTTTTAAACATTAAATGAGGATCGAAGCTGTTCATATTTAGTGTGTCACTGAGTTCCTTAAAAAGTACGCGTAAAAAGGAAGGGACAGTTTTAAATAACTACTTCAGTATGACTAAATATGTAAAAAAAAATGTACGTGGTGCAGTATAAAAGAATTAATAGTAATATGGGAAAAATTCGCCAATATATAATTCAGAAAATTATTTTAGTATTAACAATTCACCGTTATGTTTTGTTTTTATATTCCAGACGAACTACCTCATCCGTGCACACGGCTCGCACAACGTCGGCGAGATAGTTCGTGCGGGATTGAAGGCACTTATGACAGACGAACTCATGGCGAAATACAACCGGACTGGGCGGAAATCTACTACAGCTCATCCGGAGGCCAAATATGCTATCCCAACGTCTTTACGGAGTGCTCTCATTGCCGCAGCGTCGCACGTCCACCCCAATCCCCAGGAGTTAAAACTGTCGCGGTCGGGCAAGGATTTCACTTGCACTGTAGCCAAGGAGGTAGACACCCAGATGGAAATCTATCTTTCGAACACTCGTGCTCGCATTGCGCGGGCGCAACGCAAAAAGGACCGAGTGGCTGCCACGCTATCCGTCTCTATCGATAGGGCGGTGGAGATCGCCACCAAAGAAACCACGGTGGCCACACCGCCATTGCCTGACTTGGGTCCAGCGCTGGGTGGCGACGAAATGTTGGACGACATGACCAGATAACTGGAGTGATTAAAAAGAACTGTGATAGCATTATTAAAATTATTATTGATAATTTATTAATTAATTAGTATAAATATTTCTATTAGTTGTAAAACATTATTAGATTTTTAGTAGCTTGTTATTTTTTCAATTAATTATGAGTAGTTGCGATTAGTTATGATTCTGAACTGATTACCTGTTGGTATAAATCATGAAACTTTTTAAGAGTATGTGTAGAATTCGAATTGCCATAGCCTATTAATGATGGTTCAAGATTGTTGGTGATCTTATTTATCTTTGGTTTAAACATAGAAGTTATGAGGTGTGGTATTTATAAATGCAATAGAAAAATTGTAGCAAATTAGGATTATCTTGCTTTTGATTAATTCTTTGTATGATAAATTTGTATATAATGGCGGTTTTATATTATACATACCATCTTGTAACTTATTGATTTAAGGAAAATACTTAGTAAAGCTGCCTCTTGAGAAGATAACAGTATTTTTAGTATTCAGTATTCAGTGACAGGTTAATTTGCATTTAAATTGTGTAGTAAATGTTGGTAAAATACATGTTAGATATGCCTCTGGAGACGAAGACAGTAATATTGCCTACAGTAGTCGGTGACCAGTTAACTTGCATTTAATTAGCTCTTGGAAATACTGCTAGATTAACTTATTATTTTTTATTATTTTTGTTCTTTTGGATATGACAACTTAAAGTATTATATTTTTGTATTATTATATATGGATGATAGAAATGGTGAATAAAATTATGAAACTAATATATCTATTTTATTGCAGTGGTTACAAGCTGGCCTATAGCCAGCTGCACGTGGCACGTGGCACGTGCCACGTGCAGCTGGGTATAGGCTAGACCTAAGCTAGAATATTCAGAAATGCGTTAGCTAGAACAAACACTAACACACTAGCTAGTGACTAGTTAGTGACTAACTAGCCACTAACTAGTCACTAACTAGTCACTAGCTAGGATATGCTTTGAAACTAGAATTTCACTAGCACCAGACTAATGCAAATTAGTTCCTAGCTAGCTGCTAACTAGTAGCTAGCTAACGCTTTCTAGCTAGAACTTTTCCCATAAAGTGATTCCATATCTAGCTAGTGACTAGTGAAAGTTCTAGCTAGAAGTTAGTCTGGGGCTAGTGAAAATTAGCTAGTGACTAGTCAGTGACTAGTTAAAATTGTTCACTGGGTTATGATTAGAAATGTGTAATCTATAAAGGAATGATTCAAATTGTGCTTTCGAACTCAGCTCTTTTTGTTGCTTTCAACGATTTTTTTTTCTGTTATTGGGAACTCCCAAAAATCCAGCTCACGATCCCAAAATGTTGCTTTAGGGTAATTTTACACAATTTTATAAGAAATGTTTCGAGGTATGACTCTCATAAATGCAATAGAAAGTGTGAGTTAATGTGGCTGTTATGTCGACAAAATAATCGTTTGCATTGCGACGATTTTAGCATAAAGTATCGAAGTAATATATCTATAATGTTTTAGCAATTTTTTTCGAAAAATAGAATGCAAACCAATCTTGTCTGTCAACATTGCAGACATAGCTTCATCTCACACTGTCCTTCTCCTTCTTATTTGAACTAAAATTGTGCATAATTGCACTGATTAACAGGTGATCGTTTACCGATCGTTTGATTTTCAAAACATTTAGCAGATTGAAAACTAGTGATAGCTATCGAGTACAATGTCTTCGGGCACCCAATACTTCAGTCCCCGAAAGATACGTAGAATGAAAAAAATGAAGGATTTCATACAGAGCAGCGTTTCGTTTTGTTATATTTATTGTGCTCAACTGTTCTGCTATATACAATAGATTTTTTTTCGAAGGCAGACCATATTTTATTATGATAAGTCTACATATTTTGGAAAATTGTTGATCGCACATAACTACCTTTATTTTTTTTTTTCGAATATACATTATTTTCCTTATGATCGAATCCTATAACACATTCTTGTCTGAAATCTTTAATTCCCTTTAATTGCCCAACCTGTTGTAGCCAGTCTATACAAACACACTCCTGGGGATATCAATACCAATACCTAAACAACCATCACATAATAACGGTGTTGTGTCTAAACACCGGTTGTACACTCCTGGAGGGCAACCAATGGTCAATTTGCTGAAAAGAGGTTATAATATGTTCAAGCAACTACTTAAACATTGAAATATCCAACAATAATACATTTTTAGACAATTTAACCTTTCAAAGAATGTCTTCTCTCACGTACTTCGTTGACAGCTGATTTCAGGTTGCTACTCTATCAATACATGGAAGAGGAACATCTTTTATGAATAATAAATAATTTGGTTCTGCTATATATGACACATGTTAACTTTGATTTTAGTTATTTTTTCCTAGCTTCAACGTTTCGACCAAACTTAGAAACCATTTTGTTTTAATCATTAAAGACCTTTCACACTATCTTCTAGTTAAAATGTTCCTTGTTTGTTGATATGGATATTTCGAAAAACAGAACTTTGTTGGAGGAACACCTCATGAGGTGCTCTTCACACCTGCACATAATACATACAGTTAATTTGACAAGCGTTCTTATAATCGTAACGGATTCGGCCCAAACCAAAACTATGTTTCGTACGGTAAATAGTACATTGGCTGCAATTACTCGCATCTTACTCGGTCCCTCAAACACTTGCTGCATTATCAGGTGAAAGACGTCCCTAAAAATAGGGGCGCCCCTATTTATAGGGGCGCCCCTATATATAGGGACGGTCGTCCCTATTTATAGGGGCGCCAGGGTGGTTTTGTATATTTTAATGATATATATTTTTCAAAGATAAATAAAACCAAGATAAATATATTTTTCCAATATTTCATTTACATAATCATAAAACGCATATAGTGGTGCTTAACATATACAAAAAAATCATAATAAATGGAGCACAACTAATAAAGATATAATGTCTTTTATAATGAGTAAGTGTCAAAAGAATGCGTTTTTAAGCAAATTAACTTATAATTTTGATTGATAATTTTTGAACCAATGATTTCGCGAAAAAAATTAGAATGGAAAATCAAGCTAATACATCATAAAATCTGTTGAGAAAATTTCATAAAATTTCTATTCTGCGTTTTTTCTGCAGAGGGCTTTAATGGATTACCCCTATCAATATTTAGATGATCAGGTTATATGAATTGGTATTTAAACTTTCTTGAGCGATAACCGGTTTTCTTTTGGGAAAGTAAGTCAAACATTGTATACTTAATGGGCTTAGGATGAGGGCAGGGCTTTACTTTAGCAAAAATTTGGAACTACAGATGTCGAAAAATATAGGGGCCTGACCAAGAGGTTAGCTGACCGGTCATTTCATAGTCATAATGGGTGTAATTTGTATATTTTTTAAATAAAAACAAGTAGACAAGTTTTCAGCAACCTCAATAATCGTTCAAAATGTTGATATTTAGGAAATTTAACAAGTAGATCAGTCCTCCGCTACCTTAACAATAGTTGAAAATTGGAAATTATAGGAAATTAAATAAGGCGATCAACGGAATCCATCGGAGGAACGAACTTCTCACAACGTCTTTCTCACGTCTTTTTTACAACGTCTCTCTCACAACGTCTTTCTGACAACGTCTTTCTCACAACGTCTTTCTAGCAACGTTTTCCTAACATATGCGTAGTCTTCAAAACATCACGATATACAAGTAATCTTTCTCTATGTGTCTAAGTCCCAAAATCAACATTATTCAAAACTTCGCCATGTTTGAAAATTTTTGAGCAAATTCAAAAAATAACCCACATAAGCACATCCCCAATATGGGTTCTTTCCATTTGCCGAGGCACAACAAAATCCAAAAAGGGATAGCTGAGACCTAATTCGTACAAACTACCATCAACAAACCCACCCCTAAATCACCATTTTTCGAAAAGTCGCGAAAATTTTTAATTTTTGATATGTTTAAAAAATAATACGCTCAACCACAACTCCACCTTATGTTCTTTCTATGCGCCAAATCCGAAACGAAATCCATCGACGGAATGCCAAGTTCTGGTCCGTACAAACCCCATCGAAAATCACGCCGAAGTTAAAAAGTTGATAAAATAAGCTTTTATAAAAATTGGCCAAATTTCCATAACATTTACCAAAATATGTATTTTTTATAGAAAATTGTATTGACATATTTATAATTTGCATCAATAAATTCAAACGATAGCAAAAATATTCGCATTTATTTTGCCATCAACCGTCCCTATATATAGGGACGCGTCCCTATATATAGGGGCGCCCCTATTTATAGGGACGCATCCCTATAAATAGGGACGTACGCGACCTGATTATGTCAATCCAACCTTTACTCTAATATGATAGTTGCTCAACTAAAGCTTTGTCCGAATGAAATCTATAACATACGGAATAACTTATAGACACTGTACTCATATAACTAATCAATTTAGTTGATAAACTGAAAATTTGGATAAGCAAATTAACCTTATAGTAATAGTCAATTGTGTGCTTGGATATCTGCTTTGAAATATGCACTCCGAAAAAAAACATATTTAAACACCCGAAAGCCGTGGTTACACTTGCGTTTGAAAATGCAGTCCTTGTCGTACTTTCCCTTCCATGCCCTATGGAACACCCAACTACGATAGTTTCGTATCTAAAATGTTAGCTTTTGAAGTTCCAATAAGGAATGCATTGTCACCCAAGAAAAGGTTGCGTTTAAAAACGCAAATGTAACCAAGGTCTAGGGCAGCAATCGGAACTGAGAAACTCATTCTATCTTTCATCTAGGAAACCTCACAGTTTCACTGTTCCATACAATCGTCGGAAATTTAAAGCAAGCAATATTCATTAATAGGTTATCGGTGCCAACATCTCCACGTTTACTGTAAACTCAAAATTATCATCGAAATTGTGTCATCATGGGGTCAATGACCTACAACTTCAGTGTGACCGGAAGCAGCTCTACTTCCGGCGGAAGTCGGTATTCGACCGGATGGAGGTCGCGTGAGCAAGACCGGAACACGTGCACACGCGCGGCACGTGTTTCAAAACAGAGCTTCGCGGAGATACGTCAACAGTGTCTGGATAAAGGCGTGTTGTTTGAGGATCCAGATTTTCCAGCCGTGAATGCGTCGATTTATTATAGCTATGATCCGGGGCAGCCGTTTCAATGGAAGAGACCAAAGGTAAAACGTTTCACTCCTTTTTATATTGTAAAAGTAGACATAGAACTTGGTATTTGAGCCACTAAGAACCTACTTTTTTACTTTGAGAGTGTGAATACCTAACTTTTTAGGATATGATGCCCGAAAACTTGATGTCTGATAACTATCAAGGTCACATGTTTGGTGACCCCTATGTAATGTAAGAGATGTGCTCACAAATAATTACACATACAGTGATTATAACTTTATGATAGTTAATTTATACACCTTTGGATATGGCAGAAATCATAATCTGTTATATTAGGAATCCTTACACTCAAAGTCAAAACATAAGTTTTGGTGACTAAAATACGAATTTCAATTTCTACGCCACTCGGCAAGACATAGAGCAACGTCTAGGGGAGGCTTGTATTTATAGGCCCATGAGAATTTTTTCGGACGTTCTTTTTTGTTGCAGGTGCTGGATAATCACCGATGCAACGTAGCCAATTAGAAAGTTTCTTGTGTTCTTTTTCGTCGCAGGCGTGGGAACCACGTCGATGCTACGTGGCGCAAATAAATGTCGTTTCTCTATATAAACACTTTTTAACTTCTAGCCGGGCCCTTAGTTTATTAGATGTTACAACAAAATTAACCATCCTTTATATAAAAAAACTTATAATATATCTATACTATATAATATATCTATACTATATATATGTTTTTTTATTTACCCAGGACCTCGTGGACAATCCACGCATGTTTGTAGGAGGGGCCAGTCGTTTCGACGTCAAGCAGGGAGAACTTGGTAAATATCACGCTTTTTTTGTTCTTAAATTAAGAACATAAGATATCCTCTGCGTAACTTGTCGCACATCTGTTGAAACATAATCCATCTAAAACCATCTGGTAATAACATGGTTTAAACATAATTGATCATAGAATTGCTTAGGAATTTATGATTCATGGTTTTGGAAGATAGAATGTGATAGCATGCATTTTTAAATGAGGATTTGAAGTTTTCTTGCTCCCCCTCCCCTAAAAAGGATAATAATTATGTACTATGGCGCCCATTTGAAAAACAAATTATTTCCCTCTTTGCAGGAAACTGCTGGTTTTTAGCGGCCGTGGGCTCGCTCTGTGCCAGCAAGAACACGACTCTACTCAACAAAGTGGTTCCCACCGATAACTCGTTTGTCAACGACTACGCCGGTAATTAAAGCTCAGTTTATAAAGAAGAAAGAAACTTGTTTTTGTTTTAGATTTATTGCTAAATTATTGCAGATTTTGTTAAAATAGAAAATATGAATGTATATAAAACAAAATATCTACGGTAGTCCACTTTATCCATCACAAAGCATACATTCATGCATAATTGAATTAAAACTAACTTGAATTAAAACACATGTAAAATTACCTCTCGCTCTCTCTTTCTGTTTATCTTTCCACATCATAACCATGTACATGCCTAACCTTATTCCATCTTTCACTTTCTACCCCTACCCCTATCCTCTCTCTCTCTCTCTCTCTCTCTCTCTTTCTACAGTCTATGCCTCAAAAACCACATCTTAAATTCTATATTTTTTCGAACCCCCTGTTTATCCCGTTCTCCCCCTTTCCCTCCTTCTCTCTCTCTCTCTCTACATCTCTCCCTCTCATCTTTCACACTATCTCTCTCTCTCTCTCTCTCTCTCTCTCTGACACTGCAGATATTATAATATATAATATAATGAAAGTTCTTATAGCATTGAATTACATTTTGACAATGTTTCGCACATGTACTTTTACCATTAGCATATTGAATATATAGAACCTATCAAGTATATACATCACAATTAGCGTTTTCTTCCTCCAAACTTTTTCTTTCCCCCTTTCATCTTAGGTTTCTTCATTTTATTTTTCGCCTTGAACTTCTTTTTCGATTTTCCACTTAGTCCGCCTCCCTTCCGTTTTCTCGACCGACTTCGCGTTTTCGCTCTTTTCGTTTTCTTTTTGCCTCGTGCTTTATTCTTTGATCTTCCCTTGGACTTTGACCTACTTTTGGAATTTGATCTCTTTTTGGATTTTGATCTACTCTTTGATTTGCTGCGAGATTTGTTTTTCGATTTCGTTTTGCTTCTAGATCTTTCTTTTGATTTTCCTTTCGATTTACTTCGTGATTTGTCTTTTGATTTACTTCGAGATT
>LQRL01035648.1:28634-41453 GCA_001703475.1 Hydroides elegans
CCGGATTATTGCAGAAGGAAAGGAGGAAGAAACAGAAGGAAGGACTCGATATGCTCACTATCGGATATTCCGTCTACCAGGTATAGACCTATATATGGTATTTAATTTCGCATAGGGTTACTCTGGGTATATCGGGTTTATAGCAAGGGAACATTGATCGTTGGATTGCTGCAGAAGGAAAGGAGGAAGAAGCAGAAGGAAGGACTCGATATGCTCACAATTGGGTATTCCGTCTACCAGGTATATTAAGATAGTTGTTACTTTATGGGTTTAGGATGGACATGTAAACCTGATATAGAGCAAGGACACACTGGTCGTTGGTTTATTGCAGAAGGAAAGGAGGAAGAAGCAGAAGGAAGGACTGGATATGCTAACCATCGGATATTCCGTCTATCAGGTATGATATGTTACTTCTATGGTAGATCTGTTGACTTGTAGGAAGGTGATGTTGATCGTAGGATTATTGCAAAAAGAAAGAAGAAAGAAGCAAAAAGAGGGACTCGATATGCTCACTATTGGATATTCCGTCTACCAGGTATATGCCGTATGTTTGGTTTTTCAGTTTGTAGAGTATATGGCAAGGAAATATTGGTCGTTGGATTATTGCAGAAGGAAAGGAGGAAGAAGCAGAAGGAGGGTCTCGATATGCTCACTATCGGATATTCCGTTTATCAGGTATATTGAGATGTTCGTTCTTTTATGGGTATAGGGTGGACATGCAAACCTGATATATAGCAACGGAACATTGATCGTCGGACTATTGCAGAAGGAAAGGAGGAAGAAACAGAAAGAAGGACTCGATATGTTGACGATTGGATATTTCGTTTATCAGGTATAGTGGGTTGGTTTGTCTATAAAATATAGTGTAGTATGCCTAAGGGTTCAGTCATCGGGCAGCGGCACGCCGCCACGCCGCAGATCATTTATACCAAATTGCACGCCGCCACGCCGCAGATCATTTATACCAAATTATGGGGTCTGCGGCAAATTTGCCGCTGCCCGATGACTGCACCCTAAGGCGTGGTATAGAGTAGGGGATGTTGATCGTCGGAATATTGCAAAAAGAAAGAAGAAAGAAGCAAAAGGAAGGACTTGATATGCTCACTATTGGATATTCCGTTTATCAGGTATATGCCGTATGTTTGGTTTTTCAGTTTGTAGAGTATATGGCAAGGAAATATTGGTCGTTGGATTATTGCAGAAGGAAAGGAGGAAGAAGCAGAAGGAGGGTCTCGATATGCTCACTATCGGATATTCCGTTTATCAGGTATATTGAGATGTTCGTTCTTTTATGGGTATAGGGTGGACATGCAAACCTGATATATAGCAACGGAACATTGATCGTCGGTCTATTGCAGAAGGAAAGGAGGAAGAAACAAAAAGAGGGACTTGATATGTTGACCATTGGATATTCCGTTTATCAGGTTTGTTAACTATTTGCAAGGTATATAGCGTCTTTAATTTGTATAGGCTGTATCGGGGTTATAGCGAGGGCACATTGTTCGTTGGATTATTGCAGAAGGAAAGAAGGAAGACGCAAAGGGAAGGACTTGACATGTTGACCATTGGATATTCCGTATATCAGGTATGATATGTTGCTGCTATGGGAGAGCTTTTACTTGTAGGAAGTAGATGTTGATCGTAGGATTATTGCAGAATGAAAAGAGGAAGAAACAGAAGGAAGAAATCGTTATGCTCACTATTGGATATTCCGTATATTGGTTTGTTTCTTCTAGGTAAGGGTTTAAAGCAATGGATGCTGATGGTTGGTCTATTGCAGAAGGAAAGGAGGAAGAAACAAAAAGAGGGACTGGAAATGCTTACTATTGGATATTCTGTCTATCAGGTATGATGTATGAAGGGTTGTTAAGCACCAGTGCAGCACTGGTGCTTCTATAGAATCGTGTTGCTAAAAAATGCCCAAAATGCTTAGTTTTACAGCTATAAACAAAGACTTATCAGAACCGTCGCCTTTTCTTCACATTTACTTTCCTTATGTGAGTTACACAGCATATCAGCTCTTATTTTGGGGATGTTATGACTAAGCCGTTATCTTTCCTCCGCATTTCTCACCTCTGCAATTCGGTGAGAGAGCCTAAATAGATATAGCGATGACCTCATCAATACAAAAAAGCAGGTATGGGTATAGCTCCATTTGTTTGCTGTGAAAGAGCACTGCATATTACTTTGCTTGATGATATCAGCAGTTAAACCCAAACAACACCTCATTCGAAAGTGTGCTACGCCTCTGGAGATTTGTAGTATTAAGAGTTATGTGAATGAGCACATTTCGTACAATTCACCACGGAGACCATTCGTTGCAGCGGCCAGTGATAAATGAGTCACACATATCCACATTGCTTTTATTAGCATATTTTTTATGTAAGTAAATAAGCGCCTTATATCACAGTTTATCCCAACTAAACACAAAATCTAGCATCAAATGAACATTGTTCCCTTTTTCGTATTTTCATGATGCACTTCTTAAAGACATCGGATTCCTAGATCACCTTTCTCACAAAGTGGATATTATGGATATAATGCATATGTATTGTCTTCGCTAATTTTTGATAAAACATAGGGTACAATGATCAAATATTGAGGAAAACCTTTGTAAATATAAGTTATTTTTGTGTGAAAAAAAAAACAAATAGGTGCTTTCTAAGGCTCTTGGTCTAGTTTAGTATATAGAGTATATAGCCAGGGGGAACATTGATCGTTGATTATTGCAAAAGGAAGGGAGGACGAAGCGGAAAGGACTCGATATGCTCACTATTGGATATTCCGTCTACCAGGTATAGTATAGATAAACCCCTCTTTTTATCAACAGTTGAAGGATCCGAATTGCCGAATCTTTCATCCGGACTATTTAGAATAACCCTAGATAGGCTATCTCGTCGATATTTTATTTTGGTAATCATTTACATCAGAACTGTTGTATATCAATAGCATTTTCATGTTTGTTATTCAACAGCTGAAAGAACTAAATTGGGGACCCCTTGACTTGGACTACTTCAAGTTCAACCCAGCCACGGCGCCGTCACAAACATGCGTGAGATTTATAGATATAATTTACTTTTATATATCTCCAATATATCAACTTATTTTCATCCAACAGTTGAAAGATCCAAACTGCGGACCCCTAGACCTGGACTACTTCAAGTACAATCGGGCCACGGCGCGTTCACCGACCTTCTCAAATATGCGCGAGATATGCGGGCGACACAAGCTGGCTCCCGGTCACTACTGCATTATCCCTTCGACGTTTCAACCCAACCAGGACGGCGACTTTCTGATGAGGCTGTTTAGTGAGAAGCCCAATGATTCGAGGTAAGAATTAGATGAATGCATAAAGTCTATTTGAGGTTTGAATGAAAGATGTTTGAGTAGAACAAAGGCATGTTCAAAATTCAATTTCAGCGTTTCTGATGAAGTGATTTTGGTTGGTAAATGTGTATGATTCATGGGGCAATACATTCTTTAATTGAAAATATCAAGCATTATTATTTTTTCTTTTCTTTTAGTGAAATGGACGAATCGACCTGTGCATTGGGAGACGACGAAGCTCTGCCCGCCCAGGAAGCAGGACCCTCGGTCAGTATTTAAATTATAACATTATACATGTTTTAGCTTTAATGCGATAAACGATTTCGGTTAAATCACAAATATCCATCCTCCAATCATGTCATTTAGCTTTAATTTAAAAAGCATAAGTTTGATTTAACCTTCAACATTTAATTATAAAATTTAATAAATAGAACAAGTCCAACAACGACGTTCTCAATTGAGGTAAACAAAATTATATTCTATAAAAAAACATTTGATTTTTTTTTTCAACATGCTATTTTGTTGTAGACTGAGCCAGAGAAACGACGTAGGAGAGCGGTAAGTGAAGTAAAGCAGCACGGGATTCGTACAATTAAAGAACATCTTTAAAAAGACAAGTTCCTGTCACACATGATGATGATCAGACATTTTTCATGTTTGTAAACAAAAACTCGTTTTCTCGATTTCAACAGTTATTTCAAGTTATTTAAATATATATAGTAACGTTCTTGATCTATATTGATTGGCATATTTGACATAAATAAACAAATCGAATTTGAATGTACAGTAGTCTAACAGAATTCATCTATGTATCATTACACCGCTTAGGGATTGTTCACACTGGAAGCGACGCGCGACAATATACTTATTTATTCTTTATAAAACGAGCGATGCTCTGTCGCTAATTTTATAAAGAACATATAAGTATATTGTCGCGTGTTGCTTCCAGTGTGAACAGGCCCTTAGAATGCTTGCAAAACCGATTTTCACAACTGTTCCACAAATTATTTTCTCCGCTAGAGGGCGGTTACAGAGGACGACGTGGTGGAAGAGAAGTTGGTTCGTGAGACGTTTAAGAAAACGGCGGGCGCCGATCTAGAAGTGGACGCATACTCTCTAAGACTCGTGCTAGATGATCGCTTCAATTCAGGTGGGATCTTAAATCATGTCAAAGGAATTTAAAAATCAAAATAGTTTTCAAAATGTTCAAGAAAACGGCGGGCGCAGACCTCGTTAAGCCTTGTGCTCGATGACCGCTTCAATTCAGGTACAGCTGTGTATCAAACGTATATTGCACGTACTTTGTTTTCGTGCGAAACGTATCAAAAGTTCAAAATACATGTAGTTTCTAAATGTTCAAGAAAACGGCCCTCGCTGATCTTGAAGTAAGTGGATGCTTATTCTGCAAGGCTCGTGCTTGATGATCGCTTTAATTCAGGTGGGATCTTAAATTATATCCAAGTATTTTTTTAATCAAAATAGTTTCAAAATGTTCAAGAAAACGGCGGGCGCTGATCTTGAAGTGGACGCATACTCTCTAAGGCTCGTGCTCGATGATCGCTTCAACTCAGGTGGGATCTTTCATTTAAATTGTATGTCCAAAGATTTGAAAAGTTTCAAAATATCTAGGTAGTTTTCAAAATGTTCAAGAAAACTACAGGCGCTGATCTTGAGGTGGACGCATACTCTCTAAGGCTCGTGCTAGATGATCGCTTCAATTCAGGTTTGTTAAGAATTCGACTAAGAATTTATTAGAATGAGCTGTTGGTCGATTCAAGAAATTAATATTTTTTGCTCACTGTTCATTTGATCGGCCTGGTATCAAGTGCCATAAAGCATATATTATACAAAACAGGCAATGACGTTACAATTTTGGTGCTAATAAATTTCAATTTGATCTAGGCAACATCTTACCACATCCCCCTCTCCGGGTCATCTTTCGTTGATCTTTAATCAAATATTATATTTGCTTATTCTTTTCAAATAGAGATGAAGCTGCGACCTCGCTTTCGATTCGACGGTTTCAGCCTGGAGACGTGCAGGAGTTTGGTTGCTATGATGGACGTATCCTTAGCAACGCATATACATAATAGATAAGACAAACGCAACATTTTGTTTCAATTTAGTTTTGAAGAGCAGTGATGAAACTGACAAGTATAAACTAGAATATGCTGCTTATCGATGCTTAATGTCAAAAATGAGTCAGTTACAGTATTTTGTGTGTGTAAACTGCTATCAATTTGTTATTAGATTAACAAAGCATCATATTCTGAGTAAATTTTGCAGCAAATATAGTTCTTAACACGACTAGACTGATCACTCGGGAAAACTAGGTTATGAAGAATTCAAGAAATTGTGGGGTGATCTTAGGACTTGGAAGGTATGGTATTCTCTTTGATTTGCTAAGCACATGTGTTGTTGTCGTTTCTTTTGAGATAAAAAAAATTATAAATAAAAATAGCATTAACTAATATACGTGTTCAATTATATATATGATTCATAATATTTACATATTCACTTGTGATTATTTCATTTTCAGCATTTTTAAACGCGTCTAACCAATGTTTTCTATTCTTATTCTTTCTACAGAAAGTGTTTAAGGAATTCGATACTGACGAAAGCGGAACTTTCGACAGCTTCCAGCTCAGACAGGCTCTCAATTCAGCTGGTAACAATATGTTTAATACATTTGTGTTAGAGAAAAAGATATGTTGATTAGTAATCATAAGCCAAAAATTCGATCATGAATCTGATATTTCTTATCGTTTTTTTTTCGCTTACTGCTATAACATTATCTGCATGTGAGCATTGTATTTGCTAAGTTAAAGTTATATGCAAGTACAATATTCATTATGAGTCCGATCTTCATATATAATTATAAAATCTCACAGGTTTTTAGACGCCCCGTTTTCGTTCAGGGTTCGGCCTTGGCAACTCCACGTTCAAATCTCTCGTGTCATTCGGGCCCACAGGCACTATTATACTATTTATGGATAGACAAAACTTGCATTTGTAATTGTTAAAAAATGTATATAGATTATTGTTACTTTTTTAGGGTTCCGTGTGAGCAACTCGACGTTCAACTGCCTTGTTATGCGCTATTCGGGGCCTCAGGGCAAAATCTATTTCGATGACTATGTGCTTTGTGCTGCCCGGCTCAAGACCATGTTTGGTAGGTTCAACGGAGTCGTAAGGGCCAGGCCAGAACACTATTTTCTAGTTTTTTTCCTAACAATTCGTGTTAATCAATGTATCTAAAATGGGAAACACAAAACGCTATCTAGACGCTTGCAGAGTTTCTCAAAGCAAAGCTTCATGCTGTAACTTAGATAAATAAGCGTAAATAAGCATTGTTGATACACAACTGTAATATATTCAATAGTATGAACATGTGAAAATGTGAAAATTGTCAAAGACTACGCATTAATATAATCACATTTTTATTTCATAGATTAATATAATTTAAAATTAGTTGTTAAATATTGCATGACGCATCAACTAAAACACGTATCGTTATGTATAATATATTAGGTTATGTTTTTATATTGCAGCGACTTTCAAGGACATCTCTGGTTCAAAATCGGCTTCAGCCCCTTTCACCATGGATCAGTTCATTCAAACCACCATGTACTCATAAACGACACATTTGAGTTATAGCCGAACACACAAAAGAAACCCTTTCCTCCCGATCTGTGCATTTGCTCATTTGTTGTTATGCTTTATTATATTGTATGGCATATTTGATGCCATAGCTATATCATTATCCTGTTTAGCATTGTTGTAATTGACTTGAATAAAAATTGTTTCAGTAAAATATTCAAAATTGTTCATTTATTATTATTTACTATAATTGATTACAATACATAATATTAAACATTCACACGATAGCGATATTTGATATATTCATATTTGGTTAGATATGCATCATGATAAAACTGGAAGACGGGATATTGAAATTTATAATATGCGTGTCATGTCATATTTCTAGAATATTTCTTTCGTTTACAATAACTTCTCACAAATTAATAAAAAAAACATTTTACGTTTGTAATTTCAAAAGACATGCATCCTACTAATTGTACATAGTAAAAAAAAGTAACGTTACAAAATAGGCAATGAAACAATATCACCCGTATCAAACGTTTCATAATGTTATACATTAGTTTTATTTGTATTTTCAATTGTGTATCCAATACCATTTATATATTATTACAATTTTTAATTCAAAAATATAATCAGCAAGAAAGTGAGAAGCTTATTAAAGCCAATACACAAAACACGACAACAGCAGACTTAGCATAAAAGTGCTTCTGCCCATTCTCGATACATCGACTCCGTTGCAAAAGTCTTTGTTACACATGCATGTTTCTAAAATGAAAATAAAAACATCATCATCTAATAAGGATAATATAAACTAAAATTTACAAGAAGGTTGTCCTTTCAAAGTACATTCTATTTCATATGGTATGCTATTATATATTGAATTGATTGTGATCTCAAATACAGAAGTCAAATTACAGAATATACAAAAGCAGTAATGTAAACAGTGCGAAATCCAAGGAGACACAAATCTAGACGAAATTTGTTTATAAACATTCCAGTAAATTGACAAATTAATATTGTACATCACCTTCGGGTCGATCCTGGCCGAACGAATGGCACTCGTTGAGAGAAGCGAATTTGAAAATCATCGGAAGATGCCACTCACAGCTACGGACAACGATCTCGTTACCTTAAGGGCAACATAGAGAAGATAAGATATTGTGGAAAATAGTTGCATCTATTGTTACTAGGGGGTTAGAAACAGAGGAGACACATTTCGTGTCGCTCAATGTACGTCTTCTTTATACAATATTGGCTCTCTTCGACGTCACCAAATGAGAGGTCGCGCATCTTCATATTGACCATATAAAAACAACGCATCTATACAATGTTCGGTTAATCAATTGTCCTTATGGTTACACTTACCATGCCTCTCAATATACGTCGTCTTGATGCAATATCGACACCCTTCGACGTTGCCAAAAGAGACGTCCCTTAACGTCATGTTGACCTTGTGCATATCGGGCCAGAGGTTGAAGCAATATGCATCAATACAAAGTCTTGTAACGTATTATCCTCAAAGTTCAAACTTACCATGTCTTTCGATATACGTCGTCTTGATGCAATAGCGGCACCCTTCGACGTCGCCAAAAGAGACGTCGCGCAACGTCATATTAACCTTGTGCATATCAGGCCGGAAGTCTTCGTTGCCACAGCCTTCGTCCATGTCCGAATGGCACGAATAGCACCAAAGCGCAGAACCGCGACCTCCTTAGTTGAAACAAATGCCCAAAATGTTGTCACTCTAGGATGTTATTCGTAGCTTTCAATATACGTTTATTAGGAATGAGGGCAGATGCAATGCAATTCATATAAATATATTTTTAAAAAGGTCAGGTTCCACCAATTTTGCTATAGCTATAAGTTATATAATCCTGGCTGGTCAATAGAGCACAAGCTTTAATTTTTTAAGTAGATGCCTGATTAAGCTACTCGTTGCATTGTTAACCTCTTTATGCGTATTAATTAAACTTTAATATGAGACTTTATACAATAATAATAACTTTTATAATTCTGCATTAAAAAAAAACGGAAAGAGCTTACCAACAAATGATAAAATTGAAAGACAATAAGTTATCCAAAGAAAACCACTCATTATAATAAAAAAATATATATATTTTCCGGGTCAAATCGTTCACTCAATCTTTCATTCAAATATGAACATTTGTATTTATCATCATTTTGTGATTGTATTCTTTTAATGACAATGGCGCATCTAATAAAACGAGAGCACCCGGGAATGCCCGTTGCGAATATCCAATTTTAGTTCTGTCTGAACACTAGCCATGGAAAATGATAACCCCTACGAGTCAGAAGATGTTCGTACAAATAGTTAAGGTTTGAGAAAATATGTCATTATTGTATGTTTTTGATATAAATCAATTTCGATTAGATTATATATAATTGTTGTCTAGATACAAGATTATTAGTTGTATTTGTGCCGCGCGCCAGCTAGCGGGTAGATATTCTTTTATGTCATTTAATGTTTTTTAATGAAACTTTAATCTTAAGTTATCAACCAAAACGCTGCTATAGCATATACATTCGTTATATATATTCGATAATGAATGACCTGTGTGCTTGTTATTGTTTTATTTGTGAGGAATCAGCTTCAAGAACATAGATCGCGTCGTGTTTTTTCGGCCCAAAACCAAGACCAGTATATAAATGTATGGATGCCCGGATATTATAGAAGCCTGAGAAGGGGCCATGCATGGATGGATCAAATACTCGTTCCTACTATTTGCGTGACATTAAATAGAATATCGTTAAATTGCTACTCGGTTGTTGTATATAATAATTAGTTTACTCATAGTTAAGCCTGATTAAAATTGTTCTTTTAGTGTTTTCGAAACATATTCAGGGCATCAGCTTATGATAATTATCAGTTTAATGATAATAACACCGACTGCCCTATGTCCTAAAGCATCAACTCATTCAATGATAAAGGGTACCATATGACGTGTTCTCTGAAAAAATGTTCCTTTAAAAACACAATCAAAATCGTAATACAAACTATTTTCCATCTATCATTTTTGGACAGTAGTGAGTAATTTTAGTTTTATTCTGAATAAATAATAATGAATTTAAATTTGGAGTAAACTTAAATATAAGTTTTGTTTTGTTGTGATATGATTACATAATATCAATAATGATAGGAGGTTTAAATGTTGTTATTTTTTCTGCATATTTTTAAAAGAGGTGGTTCGTGACATGCCCTTCAACGATAAACAAAACTCCAACCCTCGCTGTGACCCCATATGTTCTCCTTTCCTCTGTAACAGGCTTCGGGGTGCTAACGCTTTTGCCAGTTTTGACCCGCGCTAATTTAATTCACTCTTGCACTTGATTAACTAAGTTGTTCTATCAAATAGATGAGTTTCATAGAGATGCCCTCCAAACAGCTTATGGAGCATGATGGTTGGTGCTGGTGGTGAAAGGGTCGTAATTGCCTTAATAATGTGTTTTGGGTTGTTGTCATATCTGTACATATGGTTTGTGGAGCGATGAGTTAGCAACTGTCAATTTGTATATGAAAATAACAGGTTTACATGAATCCCGGTCATAAAATCCTGGAACATAAAGCTCCTGTACAAAAAGCCACAAATTTTGAAAACTTTATGCCCGGAGACTAATGTCCTATGCTGCATTTTTTTATGATTTTTCGTCCGGGGACTTGATGTCCGGGGACTTTATAGTCGGGGACTTTTGTGTCCTATGTTGCATTGAATAGCGCCTTTTTTATCAGATACCGGTAAGTATGCACTCTTTCAAGGCGTGTGTTGAGATAGGGGTTGCGAGCGTTGACAGGCGCCATGCCACGTTTGCCTTAACATGTAAAGGCGCGTTCACGCAAACAAAAAAGCCCGAAAATTAAAAGCTAGAAAACAGAATGCACGAAAACCACTTTTGGTATAAAAACATAGCGATTTATCCTTTCTGTTTTTTTTTTAAATTATTTTCGACCTTATTTTTGCGTGAATCCGGCCAAAAAATACATTGGCGCACCCTTTCGGCGTCTAATTTTTACAGCATTGACGAACACTCCGGTTCCTTGCTTCCTTGCGTACGTCCGACACAATGCGTTAGTTTCTAGCCGTGTTTTAACTATTCTGTTAATTATAAGTACTCAAGAGAAACTCAAGAAAAAATGAAATAACAAACTTGAAACGAAAATGATTTTAAAAATCTGCTGAGGTGCTTTGTATAAATTTGTGTAAGTGTTATTTACGCTGTTGGCATAGAAACATTTAAGTCTTCATCGCGACGCAATTCGTTTAGGGTGTGGCCACACGGGAGCAAACCAACCATTAAACCAAGCATTAAACCACTTAAGGTCGTGATGGCAATAACCAATATTTTATTCAAATTATATATCAAAATTTTATACGGATAGGATTTAATTAAGAAAACGAAGCAAACAGGACTCAATAAACCTTACATTGATTCGCATTTGACAAATATTGTGACGTAATAAATGGCTATTTCGATTATCACGACAAGCGTAATTGAATCACATATGCTTTATTGTTACGTAATAAACAACATACTTTATACGTTAAAATGTAAAATGCCGTCGCGACCTTAAGTGGTTTAATGCTTGGTTTAATGGTTGGTTTGCTCCCGTGTGGCCACACCCTTAATAAACAAATATTTTGATTGATGTGTTCGCGATGTAAAATATTCTCAATGGAATGGAGATGGAATACAATGCAATGGAAGCTTTTCTTGTTTTTTTTTTTAACAAACCTGTCTTCCATTAAATATCTTATGGAAAACTCAAAAGTTCTACCTAAACACTCGCTGTTGGTTGGTTTCCCATAAGGAATACAATGTTAGACAGGTTTTTTAAGGGGAAAAACAAGAAAACGTTTACTATATTGCAAGGCCCTTAAATCTAAATCTGCATGCATTTTACTTGGATGGATACAATTAATCGGCCACAGGCCATGCATATATCCAATTTACATAAAATGTAAACGTGAACGCGACTTTAAGGTTAACGACCTAAGGTTATGTTTCTAGATCTATTCTTATTATTTCAGATAGATTGTTTCTACGTAGTGATCCATAAAAGGTCCTTAGTTGAAATAAGATTTTAGGTGATTTTGGAGATTCAACATCATTGATGTGTAGAGTATGTTAATAAAACTACAAACGTTGGGCAATCGTCATTGGACAGTCTTGTTCACTTTCAAAATCGATACCCCTATTGCAGTTTTTTATCTATCAGTTTTTTACTGATAAAAGACAACACAACCATCACAAACTTAGCGAATTAGTTTATTAGCTCATACTTTTACAGGTGAGCAAAGCACATTTTCTGAATAAGAGAAAGCATGAAAGTGAAGGTGTTCTTGGAAATTAACACCCGACGTTAGGAGGGTGTTAATGACCAGAACTCCAAACTTGAATGCTTTCTCTGATTTAAATCTTGATTGAACAAAGTGTCAATGATATCATTTACATCTATATGAAATCATTTACATCTACAATTTCAGTCTTTATTAATCCCAATTAGTAATTTCCTTACCTCGAGACTTATTAATTAGATCAAAATATCAAGTTCCCTCACCATATACATTCATTCGCGATTTAAAAGATCCAGTGATAAGAGGGGAATTATTTTTTCTTCTAAATTAAACTGGGAATATATTATGATGACTTTAGGACAACGGGGAACTCATTTAGATAATTTCTCGAATATATATATAAATTCTAAAGTGGATTAAACAGAAATAAAGCAGGTACAAAGCTTACATTTTGTTATCTTATAAAACAACAAACTAAAAATTAATTCATCGATCTTCAAATGAGATTTATATGTTTGTATCATTACAATGTATAGCGTCTTTCTTTAATCTGGGTACACATTCCCTTATTTAATTC
>LQRL01035681.1:19440-29974 GCA_001703475.1 Hydroides elegans
GTTTCAAATTTCTTGAGTATACAATGCATTCCTATAAAGCAAAGACTCGGAATCGTTCAAACTTATTCTATTTTATGGCTTTATGTTGCTTTTAAGTTTTTAATACTAGAAAAAAAAAACTACCGGTAATGGTTTTATGAAGAAAATATATTTTAAAGAAAAAATATATTAGAATTTTCGTTTACCCCGGTACTTGTTACCTTAATCTACCGGGTCTCTGGACAAAAAGTGCAGTTGAAAAGAAACACGCGACAAAACTTATGAGGGATCGTTCTCTTTTGTTAGGTCTGAAGGGGAAAGGGATAGAGGGATATACCGCTCAATTAAACTTTAAAACATATATTAGCAGCTACTTACTTTGAATATCGCAAGGATAATCCTTTTCAAGCGATTTAAGACAGCTGTTTTAGACGACGCGAATTAACTTTATTGTAATGTGAAGGGGTTGGTGTTGAGAGTGGGATCACCCTTGATATTGTTTCAAAAAGAATAGGGTTCGCTTACTTTTAGGTGAGTGGTGTACTCTTCATTGGATTATCTGCAGTTATTACTGTGACTATTGAGTTGTAATATTTCTCTATCGTAACGTTTTCCTATTCCCACTTGGTATAGAATCTAGGTTGCCGACAAAAGAACGGATATTATTGTTATGTTTAAAATCTAGATAGAAATATATTTTGATTAGATTCTTCAATGGATAGTTTTAATGTATAATCATTCAGTATATGGATTACTGCAAAATAAACATTAATGCAGAATAATTCATGACCTTAATAAAACATAAATGAGGGACAACTAAGAATATATTTTTGGAACTCATGGTTACCTATGTAAAACCATGTCGAGAGCATTCGACGATGATTTATTGCAATGTGTACAAAAGTGATTAATCAAGCATCATGTCACGCTATTAACTAAACCAATTTTCAATTTAAATTCCAAATTAATTAGAGACCCGCCTTGGACATGTTAAGAGGTCAGCTGAAGACTTTTGAAGGCTTTGAGTTCACAGTTTTCAGCATCATTGAGCCTTTCACGGGTCATCGCGATTCCCAAGGAGCAAACGACCATAACTCATCTTATGCTTTGTGATCATTTTGCATTCCTTTTGCTGGACAACGGTTATATCTTTGGAAGAGTAACAAATAAGTGTGCTGTAAAATTTTTGCAATTCATTTTGCGGTTTTCGAAGAATGAATATTTTGAAAGCTTGTAAAATATTCAAAATAACCCCGAATCGTGTGAAATTCGAGATATGCACTTGAGGAAACGCTTTTAAATTATCATAATAACTTATTAAACAAATTATAGACGCAATATTGCATTGAATTAAAGGATAAACAAAGTAATTATGGGGTTTTAAAATCAGGTTTCTCGTTAGGAAAACCTTGAAACCCCAGCTTTGGCAAGTGCGGTCGGTCTCTTGGGAAAAAGACCCAAGGTAGCGATAAAGAAAATACCTTTGCAGTGAATTTATTCATTTGTAATTACAAATCATTATAACAATTACCGCATAATTTTTGTGGTAGGTGCAAACTACTTACCAAACCCTGTTGACTTGTGCTATAGATATCCGCACCTGGACCCATATTCTCCGCTATAACCTTAACCTTAAACTTACAATTTTTCCCATCCTTTTACATTGGTTTTAAGGGTAAGGTTAAGCTTAACTGTAGCGGAGAATACGAGTCCTGGTCATTAAGGTGTCATTGAACATGTTTTGGGATTGACGTTAGCCCTCTACGGAATCAAGCCATGTCAAATTCGAGTAAGAAAATCTAAAGAAAAAAACTTAATGCATTTTTCGAAAACACGGAATTGTTAAGCGAAATGTGGTCTTCTCGTGGGATTTGTCAATCGGAAGAAGTGGATGTACTGATACTTGAAACGAAATACAATGAGCAGATGTTGACTTGTTTTCAGTAAACATGAAGTATTATTGACCTGATTTGGAAATGTTGCCCTTTAGGGCAACATTTTCAAATCAGGTCAATAATATCTTCATGTTTATTGAAAACAAGTCAACATATGCTTTATTATATGTCTTCATCATTAAAACATTTAAATATATATCTTTATTTCGCAACATCCAGTTGTCCTCATTAGCTCAGTCGGTAGAACAATGGACTCGATACTTCAACATTATTCGAAATCGACAATATAAATCACTTGATTGTCAAATAATGGCATTAAAACAATTGATTTATTTAGTAATTCTTCTATCTTTTACTTAAAATTTAAAAATTAAAAATAAAAATGTGCCAGGGATCGGACTGGAACTCGGGACCTCTCGATCCGCAGGCGAGCACCTTAACCACTACACCACAGAGTACACGCGCACATCGCGTTTTAAAAATACAATTCATAAATGAAGATTTATTGATTTCAATGAATTTTCAAGTTTGGAATGAAAACTACGATGATTCGGCGAAAATGAAATGTTAAATGATGAAAAATGTTCTTTGTTTACATTACTCGGGTAACATTTCATGCAACAATTCCTCAGCAAGTCAACATTGAGTATTATCGACTTGCTCTCGGCCAATAAAAACGCGCGTTACAACCCCATCATATAATAAAACAAAATGCTTCATGAAAAATGGTTATTTGCTACATATGATAAAGTGCCCATTTAGCATTACAGAATGCTACTAAAACGATTATAACACGCCTATTGCGTCTATGAAAGGAATGTCAATTTAATTTTTATAAAGAAAATTCGGTGCGGTAATTTTTGTGCAAGCCTTTTTTATCTATTCTATAAAGGTTGACATTGCTTGGAAAATTAGATGTTTAAGTAGTAGGCACATTGACAAGGAATAATGAATCGCTTTGAAATTATGGAGGAACTTCTGTGATTGCGGTGATACGAATCTGGGGTCGATCTCAATTTTGTTGTTTGTGTTTGCCAAAAATCAAATCTAAAATTGTAACCTTATTGATGTCACCTGTCAAAGACCCTGTAGTTTTGCGTTGATTGTGTCCTGGAAACATAGTTAACATTTTATGTGCATATTACTGTTAAATGGTTATGGCTTTCAAAGTGTATTTAAAGATATAATTTTGTGTTGCAAAGTGACGCCTTCGCAATGAAACTGGGGTTCTGGCCAAATATTATTAGTGAGACCCGAATTATGAGAGACATATATAGAGAAATGACACGACGTTTCGTAATAAAACTGACACAATTTGGATAGAAACTTGCAATTTTATGATTTACTGGCCACCTCAAGGTATGGCCTTATGTGATATCTTGTGGATAACTGCTAGATTCGGACATACACTTGAACGCTGTGTTAAGTGAAAAATATAGTAAAAGTAATATTTGTTCTGGATAGTATAAGGGCTCTTGTGATGTTATTGGATATATGGCGCTTATATCGGTAGATTAACCTAAAATAAATATGATTGTGATATTGACACCAAATTGATGAATTGGATTTAAGTAAATTCTTACTTTAAAAGATTATAATTCTTTCGATGAAACTCAAATATAAAAAAAGTATTTACAAATGCAAAAAAGTGAAGGATAGACATATGCTGTAATTGGAATATCAGTGAAATTTGAATGAACAGTGGATCATTCAATGCATATTTAACGCAAAGTTCCAAACCTTAGACCTAATTTGCTAATTGAAACATATGGGAGAATCATGCAAATGAAGCCAACCATTGACACCAACCACTTCTTCTTGAATGAACTCCCGAGTATGGTGAGCCATATCAACGGTATCACATCAGCTTGAGTGAAACAGGCTCTTTGACACCCCTGTGTGTGATCAGAGAAGTGTCATCAGTTAATGTCCATCTTCATCAATATTTCATGCGTGCAAAGTAGTGTTGGTTGCATATAGAGCCGACTAATTAAATTTGCCCGTTGGCGGCTGATTTGACCTGATGAGTTGATGGGAGGCATGAGAAAGCTGATTTTAAAGTTTTGTTGTGTATTTCGCAAACAATTTTGCTGTTTATTTTCATAACCCCGAATGAAAGAACCGTAATTTTCATTAAGGAACCGATGATGTTTTGTTGGAAGTCATGAAGACATTGTGAATTTTCACGGATAACCTGCGATAATGTACTTTTGTGGATTACCTGCATTTGGCTATTACATAAGTACATTATGAACCAATAATTAGAATTGCTTCAGTTGTAATGACTCCGCTGCATCTGCCTTTCTATTAACACAACTGCGACCTTTAAACTATCAATACCCCATCATCTACACTATTCAATAATTCAAAAGATGGTTGAAAACTGTAACCGATTCCACTGCATATTCACTGCACAACGGTTCAAATGACTTGAAGTGCCCTTGCCGTCTGTCACAAGCTATGCGCAAGATTTTCGTGAAAGATAGCAACAAAAAAAGAAAGAAACTGTTTCAAGAAATCAAACTTCTTTCTTTTTTTCGTGACAATAAATGCCTTCGTCGTACACCATATGCCCACTAATTTAGCAATACTGCATTATGCGTGGATTAATAGAAGTTGACAACTCCGGTATTTTGCGTTGACATGTCAAGCCTTTGGTTAATTGGACGTCGACAGCTTCTTGAATTAAAACTAAACTCTGTGTGATAAATAAGTAGTTTTATCGATAAAGATTCAATAGATGCGTTTTTATATAGGAGAAACAAAGGCTTTTATATTGATGACATTTACCGTACCAGTTTGATTTACGCTGGAGCGGGATGAATTATACATGACATGTTATCAAGCATTGATCTCTCGGGGTTGAAGCTAAATAAATATTCCTTTATATGTTTTATGACACATATCCATGACACCCGGGTCGCTACGCAGTTTATGATTTTAATGAATAAATCATAGCTCTTTTGCCCCTTTGTAAAACCAAAGTCATCGGTTGATTAGTTCATAAAAATAGAAAACAAGTTCGCGACGACCAAACATGGACGGGATGCATGCTGCTACGCGCCACAAATCAACTCTCGATTTCTGGCCCAATCATTATATTTATAACCCTGCTATATCTCCCCCATCGCCACCACCCCGCGTCCCTGCCCGTCCCACTTCGTCCGCCACCCCTAAAACAATCAGTATAGATGACAGTGTCGCGGTCGTTAAATCAATGCATGAAGTCGACAGCACTGCATTACATGTATCACCCCGTCAGTCAAGTGTCTCTATATTTGAGGGTGAGAGAAGTGGCGTGAATGAAAATGCGCGGCCATTAAATACTTTTAACACCGGGCAAACAAAAGGAGCGCAGTCGTTGAATGATAACAACCAAGTAGAAACGAACGAAACAAAGTGTCCTTCATTCGATCAGCCACCATCTTGGTCACAGTCTAGTTTGGTTGTGAAGAAGTTAGAAAAACGTGCTACAAGTGACAATCGCGCGGATAAAACAGATGATTCTTTTCAATCAACGAGTATATGTGAAGATGAACAAGAAAGGGGGACCAGTTGCGTTTCAAGACAGGAGTGGATAGCTTTGAGGAGAAGAACGCTTTACGTACCACAAAGTCCTCCTCCGATACCACCACGTGATTATAGATCCAGTGGAGTAGGAGACATAAATATTCAGAAAAACGCATTGGGCAATCCTGTCGCCTTTTATGGAGCCTCGAGGCAAAAGCCGCTAAAGGCGATTCACGGCTTACACAAAGGGGACATAAAGTCGTATGGATCTGACAACACATTGAATCATAATGGGGCCAATAATAATTGGGCCACGACGAATAATAATAATAACCGGGATTATTTAAGCGGCGGCGGAAATCATAAAGATAACAGCGTACAGGGCCGATCACTTGAATGCGTTGAGGACGAATCAAAGAGAACGACAACACATCAAGGACCTCACTCTTCAGGCAAACCCATTGATTTGATTCAACAATCTCGACAGAGTCAAAGCCAAACTCAAGTGGTCGTCTCTTCAAATATAGATATTGGCCGCCATATTAGTGGTGACTCTTTCTCGGACAATATACAGAACACACAGCACACGGACACACAGAACATACATAGTTGTTTATCTACACCTTCAAAGCGCAAAGACGAGAGCCACAAACTTGGGATATCTCCTCGAGAACTTAACTCATCGCCCATTTCGTTTATCAGTCCAAGTGTACAGTCAGGGTCAGGAACCGATCCGAACCGTAAAACGCTCGAAAACTCAGCATTGTCGTCGCCGCAACAAATTCATTGTGTTCAAGAGAATCGCAAATCTCTGGACTCAACAGCACAATCCCTAAACTGGAAAGCGTCTTCAATTTGGAAGGATTCGTTCATAGATGGGTCTATACAGGCGGGATCCGGAGTAAAAGCACTAAAAACGTTCGATTCGTGTGTGAAAAATGGTGTTTCGCGCCTAAAAACATTTGAACCGTCAGTGAAAACAAGTGACCCTCGCTTGAATATCAGTGACAATTTCGGGGATAGACATAAAATTAAAATTCAAGAGCGACTGAATAAAAGTGTAGATTTCAATCATCAACGATCAATAGCTCATTCGGATAGGTTAAATAAAAGCAGTGGCGACCTCGAGGATAAATTCAAATTCGATCGTCTTTCGTGCGCCGTTTACCCGACATCAGTCGCTCGCAAATCGCACATTGCGTGTGAAAAACCCGTCGATATAAATCTCGCGTCTTCTCGGATAGACGATAACGAGCGAAAGTCATCATCGCATCAAAGCCATTTTGACAGCAGTTCACAACATTTGAAAACGCTGAACACATTTCTCGATTTGAATACATCTGATTCCGATAAACAGAGATCAAGGCTAACTAACGAGCGTCGCGCTGGTAGCACCCATAACCACGAAGAAGAAGAACAAGGGGTTGTAGGTGCTAGTTATGACAGTGATAAAAACCAGCTGAAAACCCCCTGTGTTACTATTTTTAACCAACACCATTATCGAGAGGACTGTAGTACACGAGTACGCGGGCAATCATCTGTCAGGCCTCCAGCGGTACCCGGGGACCCACAACCCTCCTCCTCGGCAGGTGATAGTCCTCAAAACAGCGAAAGGGGGAGAGGCCCTAGAAATTATACAGGAGGGGAAACATCCTCATTAGATGGGGTTGTGAGAGTTGTAAGTAAACAGACAGGAGGGGTGGCTGAAAATGTCAACACCGCTGAAACAAGGCAGCAGTTATCGGTAGACAATTTTAACGGTGAGAAACATACAAAACGAGAGGAAGGGCCCAATTTAAAAAATCATGCAATAACAACAAAATTGGGCAAAGCTATCGGCACAGTCAGTGAAGCGGAGAGGAGTCATTCGTCATTTTCTTCATGCGTTGACACCGCAAACCCGTGTATTGTTACCGCTCCGACGACACACACACAAAGTCATTTTTTGCCAATTAATAACAGCAAAGGGTCGTGTGATTCAATAGCGGCAAGTTTTAATAACACACAACAATATCACGAAGGAAAAGGCACTGAGCCCTCTTTAGCATTTAAAGAACAACAATCGCAATATGTGCAGGAGTTATTAAGTAAAGGAGGTCGAAAAGAAGAAAAATTAAGTTCCGCTAAAGAACAAAGTAAAACAGCGATTAGCATAAATGCAACGACAACACCAACGTGCATTGTTCGGGGTGTGCAAAGGACCGAATTTGAATTAACGGCAACTTCCAATAATACGCAAGAGGCTTCTTATTCTGAGGATAGAAATAATACATCATTCAGTGACATAAGCTTTGTTGTGCAAAATGTGAATGGTGACATACTTGAAAAATCAAGTGAAGAATGCACTTCAGTAACGGTTACCGAGTTAATTCCAAAATCTACAGAGAAAAAGCCTCCCACGCCTCACAAAACTGGAACCACCAGGCAACTGGCTGAGAAATACAAGCGACAAATATCATTATTTCGTGGTCAATATAAAGTGGATTACGATCATCACTCGACAGCGAGTTCGAACATATCACGTGGTAGTGGCGGAGATCGCAGTTCGCAGCGTAGCTCAAAACGCAAATTGAAACTCAGTGTGGATGTACTACCAAATATGAAGGCGAATTTCGATAAGCCCTCGGCGACCGCAACGTCAAAGCTTGGTCGAGGGCGTTATGTGAATGATATGGTCAGAGAGGATTTCAATGTGACAATACGTGGGGATAATAATAATGTACGGGATAATAATAATCACCAAAAAGATACCTATACTGAAGCAGCCCGCATATGGGGACAGCAGTATCCTAACGAGGGCCACAATCAACCCGTAGCACATCACATTTCTATGCAGCGTGGTGGTCAACATATTCATCATGATGACAATAAAGTGATTAGGCCATCTAAGCTGGAATTATCATACACGTCGCAAGACTCGGGTTTCGTGCCGAGCACCAATCGAGTTCTCAATGGTGTCACTGGTGGCCACTCCAATGCTATGATGAGAGATTTGTCATCTCCGTCGCATCAGTTTACGCCTTCTGAGCGTAGCTCCGTGTTATCGGATCCTCCCATTGTGGCACCAAGGCTTCCACCCAAGGGAGGAGCGGGACAATACATTGACAACAGAATGATTAATGTAAGACAAGGAAATGGTTTTTCGCTCGCCTATACGGGTCCTTATGGTCACCATAGGCCTACGAGCAGTACTGGATATTCGGATACGAGCCAGGATGTTTCGTCGCACCATGATGTATCGCACAGCGCGGATATCTATAACAGTGATAAACGACCTCGACCTTCATCATCGAAAGGTCATCGACCGAGGTCAAGGTCAGTGAATGACCTTAGTAAAAAGAAAAACAAGTTGAAGGTCATTCGCGAACATCAGGCATCACAATCACAGGATATGAAAATGAAAGCACAAGATGAATTACTTCATCGATCCGTGGATAATTTAAGCAATTGTGGATCGGATGGGTCCGATGTTAACAGTATGAACTCGAGTCTTGTTCTCATGTCACCAGCGCCCGTTGAACATATGCAACCAAGCCATAGCACTCAATGGATACAATACGGTGGCATTGGTGGAATCGATTCAGCGCCGCGAGCGCACTTTTCGCAGGATCGTCTCGATATGACCGAAATCGAGAAGCATGACTCGCGGCTTGGAGGTTCGGGGAAGAATCGGCGTCAAAAGAGTGGTCGCGAATGGGGCACTGTGGGTAACATACCGCATAGTGTTGGTGTGGCTGGTCCCAACATGGATAGACAGCAGAAAAAGGAGCGACGCAGGGAGAAGGCCAAGAGTTGTAGTTTCGACAATGTCATAGGTGAGAAATGTCGTGATTATAATCTATTAATCATAAGGGGGTATGCGTGCGTGTTGGGGAATTTCTAATTAGCTTAAGCTGATGCTGTATAAACAATGTCACAATGCACCTAATGTCACCGTTTTGACATTTGCTGAAAAGATCGTTAAATATTTACAGTAATTTTAACCTTTTGACTTAATTAGCATATATGAATGCACTTATGTTTACAAATGTATTTTTGGTACTAAATCGCATTGTATTTAATAGCGTTGACTTGAATGTATGCATGGTAATGCTTACTCACGCAACGCATATGTAATCGGAAAGTTATTTTACTAACAAAGTTACGGTTAGTATATTAAAACGAGTTATGTGCTTTAAATTACAATTTGAATTTTAAAACGCTTGTAATTTGAAATTTAAGTAGCTATCATATTCCAACATTAATCAGGGTTTTAATCACAGCCTTCTCGAAATCATATTGGAAATGGTTTTTGTAACGAGCGGGTGCCATAAAAAGGGTTCTGATGGCTTAATTTCCATGTTTCTTTTGTCATGCCCAGGGTTACCCGATCTGTATAAAACCCCCTGTTTCTTCTCTCATCGTTTTAATCGTCAATGTGGCTTATATGACTGAGAGGTTACAAGATGATATATAGCCCATTTTATCACCAAACAATGGGCTATAAAATTAGAAATTTGCGTGATTTGAAAAACGAACCTCCTCTCATGTACGAAAAGAAGCTGCGTCAACAGTCTTGGAATATAAGCGGACATTTTTAACGAGAGAGAAAATTCCTGTTTATGTAGTTCACCATTTTCATTATTGATGATATCTATGTTTGGCTGCAATAATTGATCGAAATAAGTTTTGGCATCGTTATGAATGTCCTGTTGCAATTATTGTATTGTATTCAACCTCAGTGGTGGTATAAAAATATTTTACTTATATGCCATCAATAATCATGCTTTTCGAACCATTTCCTATAAACTACACTTGAAACAAATCGGTAGATACACGCGATGTCTCGATTCTATTTAAAAGTTTTTGCAGTTAATTTATTATAGAATAAGTGCCTTAAAAATCATTATATCTATATGTTTTTGTTTTGTATGGGGAGACATAATCTCCATATATTTAAGATTTTGATAATTCGCTTCGTTATATAAATTAACCAAATAAATGTTAATTTTAATTTATGACAGTCAAACCTGGTAAGAACGATGCACCTATTTAACGTGAATTCCGTGTCATTATGAACTCATTCAAGATCTCCTTTGAAATGAGATTAAAGTTACGAAACTTTCTCATATAAAAAGAGAATGTTTTATAACCGCCATTGCAGTTTCAAC
>LQRL01035691.1:1377-19670 GCA_001703475.1 Hydroides elegans
GCGTCTATTTTTCAACGTGGGCAGCAGTTTAACAAGAGAACCCACTGTTCGAAAAATACTAATCACCATTAAATTATGGTACTTTACAGTGAATTCTAAAGTTGATATGCCAAATTAAGCAGCACATGTTATGTAACCTTTCAATTTTTGACTCTGCATTTATCATTGCATAATTATTGTATTTTATTGTATTATATTTTACCTCTTGTCTGAAATTACCATTTGAAGTTCCCGGGTATACCATTATTTTATAAGTATATCACTGTTAAACACTGATTTTATGAAATTGTTATACTATATAATTAATACCGTAGGATAAAATGATATGATATAAATGTAAGTTGCGTAATTGTAATTCATATAACAATTATTTTTAAAATATTCAACTCAAGCATAACAATTAATAGGAAAGCAAACATGATTTCAAAAATTAGTAAAAAAATAGTTATTACGGTCATTTATCTTATGATACTACATTTATCATATTGAAAACAATAAGGGTTTATAAATTTATGGTAATAAGCAAGCTATAGGCCTACACAAGCTTTACAAGGACATAAAATCGGATCAATTTACGAGCTATAATGCGCTGAACCATAAGACTTAATCCGTCGGCTTTACCTTTGAGTCCTATCTCCAAATAATGTATGTTAACTTTTATGTTGTTTGATGTTCTTCAAATACGGTCTTTTAACTTTGATCTAGTCAACCTATGTAGTTTGATACTGCATAAATATATATGACTTTAAAATACATTTTGTACATTTTTATCAAAGCCTGACTTTCATAGTAAGACTCGATTTATATATAAGATATGATAGATTTAAAGTTAATAAAAATAATTATAAAAAATATTAGTAACTAATATTACAATATGACAAACATGAAACAAATATTTGATTTATTTCGATTGTATATCATTGAATTACTTTTTCTTATTTATGGTGTAAATTATATAGTACAATTGCCATACTACAAATATAGCATGTTTATCAATGGTACCCACCTCATTTCAATCCAGAATGTGAGCAAAAAAGTGCATTTTCGGAGCAAATTAAAATAATATTTGTGTAAAAAAGTATAAAACATACCCGTATTAAATTTAGATATATCAAAATTCAAAAGGTGTTCAAGATTTTCTGAGAAAATGAAGATTTTTTATCGCAGGCATCAATTCTAAATATAAAGTTTAATTTTACCCCTTATACATTGATTCTAATGGTGGATTCTCTGCCCCTTCATGCTCAATTGCAATTCCCACACATTAAATGAGCACACTGTGAGGATCAACTAAGTGACCACAAATGGGGCATGAAGTAACTGCCATGATCTAGATAGAATGGTTCGTAAAAAATACGTTTGAAAAACATAATTGAATAAGACAGTTTTGATATTTATAAATACAATTTGCAAGACATTTGTGAAAACGAAAACCAATGAATGGAAAAGGAAACAAAAACAAATAAGTGTTATATTCATTTGGAATTATCGATTGCGAAATGCGATAATTTCTTGAAATATTTTAGCATTTAAAAAGGGAATACAAAATAACATGTATAAATAAAAAACTATACTTTCGGTAACTTAATTATTATTACATGCGAAAACGCTTGTCTAATCATATTACCTACAATTTGCATACGATAATATTTGCTAGAGACCACTCATTTATATCAAGTGTATCAAAGTTAATACTCGATGCCACTTATTCAATTGCATAGTTATTCCACAAATAAGGGACCGCTTAAAGGGTTGCGAAATATGCTGTTAACGATCCATGCATTTTAGTCGTCCTGCGTAACATCTTTATTCCTGCGAATAATTCAATTTTGAATAACAAACACTTTTGCAAAAAATCACACTTTTGCAAGCCAGTCATTGCATTTTCCGCATATTATTTGACACTTTTCCAAGAAATAAACAATTTAAGGAACACGTTTAAATATTTTTTCATTTTGAAAAATGAAGGTATTGGATACACGAATTTGGTTTTTCATATTAGTAAGTGTATATGTCCAATCATTGGACGTCAACAACGCAATTTACAATCATTCGGAAACATTTATGGATAGTATGAATAGTCTGCTCGATTTATTTATTTTTGAAAGGATCTTACTAATTCATGATACAACCATAAACGAATGCAGTGAAAATGTGTATAACCTGTTTCATATGCACAGACCATTTGTCTTTGACAGTTTTTATATGAAACATAACAATTCTGACGACGGGGCTGTTTTAAATCATGTATTATCTGGAAATAACTTCAGGAAAGCTATGACTATGTTTGTTATTGGATCAACTTATTTCATTACTGAAGTCTTGCAACATGCATCGCAGATGGATACATTATTGAACCAGCAAGGCTATTTCGTACATTTATATGAATGGATTTTGATTCCAGATAAACCATGTGATAGCATTTTATCCATTTTGGAACCGTTTGATAACATTGCCTGCATCGAACCGTTAGACGGTGAGGCACATTTGTTGGTAGATTTATGCACGGATCTCAACGATGGAATAAACATTCGAAGTGCGGTTTTTCAAAATCGACAACACGTGTATCAAGATACCCAATTAATACCGACAAATGAGCAGATTAACTCGACTATAAGCATAGCTGACCTTTTTCCCAATCGAAAGCATCGTCTAAATGGTCGAACATTTCGTGTCGGCTCACAGATCTTCGAACCAATTCACTTCAATGTACACGTCAGTGATACCAACAGCAGCGTGCAGTACTCAGGGATATACTACGAAATTATACAAGCTATATCTCAATTTTTGAACATTAGTTACAACATCGAAATTCCTGAAGATGGCGCATGGGGCAATATAGATGAGACCGGAAACTGGAATGGACTTATTGGTCAATTAGCAAGGCGTGAGGTGGACTTTGTTATTGCTCCTTTAACCGTATCCAGCATACGTAGACAGGCCGTGGATTTCGCTGATCAAACCCTAGAGTATACATACGTTGGTGGTGTCTATAGGAAACCCCAAGAGAAGGAGAATGCGCTAGGCTTACTGCTTAAGCCGTTCAGCGTTGAAACGTGGGTGGCCCTTGCTATAAGCGTAATAGCGTTTTCGTTTGTATTGTACACATACATGGAAATATCTTCATATTCCCACAGAAGAACCTCAAATATTATAGATAAGCAATTGCGAGTAGACCTTCGAGTTTCATTGACAATCTTGGACCAGATGTGTCTATGCGCAAAGGCGATGTTTCGACAGGCGATCGATATCAAATCCATCTTAGCAACGTCGATTCGGTTGCTATGGGCAGGATGGTTAGTCTTTTGCCTAATGATAAGTTGCCTCTGGGCAGCTAATCTCATCTCCTTTCTGACCATATCCGTGTATGAACCACCCTTCTCAACGCTTCAGGATTTGTTAAACCAAAATAGGTACACGTATGGTGTCGGTGAATCCACAATCAGCGCTTTGTATCTCGCCCAATCAAATGCTTCGCCGTATTCTGACATCTGGCGAAATATGAAACGATTTGCCAGATCCGATAAGGACATTTTTAGCGCAAAATCCCATTTTGATAAAATACAACAAGAAGATTTCGTGTTTTTCGGCGATTCCCCGCAAATTCAATACTTCCGTTCACTGGACTGCAACTTGGATGAATTGAATGAGCCACTCTTTACAGCGCCATACGCCATTGCTTTATCTCATAATTCTGCCTACAAACCCCTCATCAACGAAGCTAGTTTATGGATAGTAGAGAGCGGGATTTTAATAAAGATCCTGAATAAATGGATGCCAGAACATAAGTGTGAGTTAATGATCGATAAGAACCATCAGGCCCTGTCGCTGGAGCACACAAGGGGGATTTTCATGATATTCGCGATTTTGGTGGCGATATCGGTCGTTATTTTTTGTGTGGAAATATTCTATCACAATATTGATTTTTTGTAAACGAAAGGGATCGCTTTGTCGGAAAATAATATATTAAAAAAAAGCAAATTATATAAATTTGTATGCATAAACATGTTTACATAAAACCTTTATTGTATATTGCCATCGGTAACATGATATAAAAATTCATATTGTTCAATTCAAGTATTCGGCTGATCAACAACCAAATAATCAAATGTCAAAATGCATTTTCTATAAAAGGTGTTCCAATTTTTGTAGATAGATTTCGCTCATCTGAATAGCTATAGAAGCTGGACAGGAACACCTTTTATGAAAAATTAGTTGACAAGTTGACATCCTTGTATAAATGACCGATTTTCAATCCTATTTCAATGTAGCATGAATAGCTTAATATCTCTGAATTAAATTATTATCCAACTTTCAAATTACTTCGTGAAAAATAACGAATTATTTATAAAAATGTGTCCCTCAAATTTTGTAGCCTGAGGGCAATTTTTTGAAAGTTAGTGGATAGATCATTAAAAAAATATAAATTATGGGTTCAGTCATCGGGCGTGGCGGCGTGCAATTTGGTATAAATGATCTGCGGCGTGGCGGCGTGCCGCTGCCCGATGACTGAACCCTAATGTGGAATACCTCGTGCGGTGTTCATAATATATGGTTGAAAGATTTAAATTAAACAAACTTTTGTAAACTTTCAAATGAGCATGACATATTGTTAGAATCTAATTCTTGCTGACAAGGTTTTGCTGGCAAAGTTATGTGGGGCCTCCTTGTGTGCTAGTAAAGAATTGAGTTGTTATTTTAAGGAACAATATTTCATCGCTATAAACTTTGAAAAAAAAACATATTTTGAACCAAAATTTGTCATAGTAATCAAACTTCTTGTCATTGTCCGTTTGCAACTCCTGTTAATGTGAGCGTGATTAAAATCAAGTTTTTTTATAGTTTAAAATCCTGGTTTGTTCATGGTTTTGATACCTTATTGAAATTCCTTATTATATGATTTATTGCTCACATACACACACTCGTCCAAAAATAAATGCCGAATTTTTAACCAAAGCACTGGCTTTATTTATTAAGCAGCATGTTATAACACAATATAAAAGTATTCCATACGGTAACTTCATGCAAATTCCAATTAAATGTTCTTTTAAAAACCAAAAACACGAATACTTCATACCTTTACATAAACAACCATAAACACTTATCAATATTTGGTGAAACGTACTACATTTACATTTTTTATAATATCGCAAAAGTAGCAAAAAAGCACAAAAGAATAAAATGTGGATTATACAATCGATACTTTTGAGGACTAATTATTAACCAAAACACTGGTCTTATTTATTAAGCAGCATGTTATATCACAATGTAAAAGTATTACCAATATCTCTTTCATATTGCCGTCATTAATATTATATTTGTTCTTTTATAACCATAATCTGTAGATCTATTGCTCATTTGAAATAACTGTCAATGCATTTGAAGCCAATTGATGCATAACAAAGCTAATATTTACAACCAGTAGATACATTATAACAAACATCAGTTATACTAAATTATATACAATGCTCGGAGCAATGTTCAGATATTGATGACTTAACAATTTCAAAACCAATATTAAGATGAATGATCGATTCTTTTCAAATACATTAACACGGGCTTGTATCAATATATTTTTGCTAAAATCTCAGAGTCGTTAGTCAATAATGGACCACTATTTATATATACATATGAGCTCTCTATTTCTATCATATCATTTTTTGACATATATGTAAGGCGGGACTATACATAATATCCTTTAAAGGATTACATTATCTTTAATTACCAATGTACAATTGTGCCATACACGAAATGGTTTAAGCCGACGATATTTATATTTCAAACAAACCTTCTATTTATATGATCTAATTGCTGGAGATCCAATCCAATCGATATAGATGCTTTACATGCATATAAATTCACTCAAAAGTGCAAATTAAAACAATCACATATTGGAGACCAACATGATCATTAAAGGCAATCTAGTAGAATTTGCCAAGTTCAAGAAATACTCATAGTTAGTTCTCGTAAATCTCCTCCAGTGAATCATAAGTTGACTGCATTTCTTGTGGGTTTCGTTGAGGTTCCGGAACTTCATAGCTATCATCTTGTGCCTTTGCACTGTAAAGAAAACAATAATTATATGAATATATTGTGGACAATACCACACAAACAAGGCTCTGGAACTTCATAGCTATCTTTGGCCCTTGCGCTGTAAAGAAAACAATAATTATATGAATATAATGTGGACAATTCCACACAAACAATGCTCTGGAATTTCATAGCTATGTTTGGCCCTTGCGCTGTAAAGAAAACAATAATTATATGAATATATTGCGAACAATTCTACACAAACAAGGCTCTGGAACTTCATAGCTATCTTTGACCCTTGCGCTGTAAAGAAAACAATAATTATATGAATATAATGTGGACAATTCCACACAAACAAGGCTCTGGAATTTCATAGCTATGTTTGGCCCTTGCGCTGTAAAGAAAACAATAATTATATGAATATATTGCGAACAATTCTACACAAACAAGGCTCTGGAACTTCATAGCTATCTTTGACCCTTGAAAACAATAATTACAATAATTACAGAAAACAATAATTACATGAATATATTGTGGACAATTCCACACAAACAAGTTAATGCAAACGTATAGGGAGCACTCTTAAAGATTGATATGTGTTCATTTTTTATCGAAAGTAAGGTAAAGTAACAAATATATTTTATAATATCAGCGTTTGACATAAGCGGTCACACGGTCGCAAATGCGACTAACTTTGGGGCAGTCTGCGCAGTCTGCGCAGTCTGCGACTAACTTTGCCAGGAAATAGAATTGTTATCGTATTGTCTTGCCAATAAATTCATATTGTTCGCTCGCGCAAATTGGCGCTCGTTTAGTGGCTCATAGACACTGGCAGCTGTACAATAAAAACACGTTTCGTTCAGTTAATTCAAGTGTCTTTTGATGAGTAGGAGCCTATGTTGGTTCCTTCCTGTTCACCCATTTATCATAATAATAATAGGCTTTGCATGCGACAAACGGTGCTTGAATTACGTGTGATTTGATGTAATGTGTTGTCGAATAAGGTGGTGATTGTGGTGCGTTATGCAAAGGAAGGAATTTACGGTAAAATGAGCGTCAGTTGGAGCTTTCAGAAAGACTGCTTCTTAACCCAAAAATCCGAATGTCCATTTGCATATTGAAACAAATATCATTGCCAACTAATAACATTGTATAAGCACAACTTTTAAATAAGAAAATATTTTATCTATTTAATAACATATATATATTTCAAAATATATACTGATGGCTATTCGAAGGATATTGATGGAACCTACATTTAGAGCAAGCCAGCACCAAATAATATCCTAAATATTAATTCCTAAAAATAAGTCCTTGAAAAAGTATATGGCGAGACTAACTTTTTCGCCGCGCGATTTATTTCTAGAGAAAGTCGCGCGCGCGACGATTTGTGTTAATGTCAAACGCTGTAATATTACTTACTTCTGTAGGTCATTAGTTGGTCGTCTTGCCTGTGTGCTTTGACGAGACATAGGAACTGCGTCATTATCAGGGCCAGCCTGTCTCCTGTAATATATTTATTTTTTAAACTCCGATTAAAAGGAATCAATTATCATAATTGTTCTAATTTGAGACTGATTGAGCGACAAAAATGTGAATATATTTGTAACCATCTCATAATCTTATATTGATTAATACAAATAGTGGTTTCATTTATGAAACCGTTCTATCATTTGTGTTTCACTGAAAGAAACACATATAAATCTGGTAAAAATTGTTAAGTGTTTTACTTCGTAAATATTACGTTTCTCTATTGGATGCCTATGCGTAGCGTTAGGATACAATGTGATCCACTTTTGCATAACATAGCAAATTGCATAACATAACATATTTAAATGTTACCTTCTTCTGTATTTTAAGAGGATGAAAATCGTGATTACGCAAACTACAGCCATTACGAAGCATATGCTGATTCCTACGACCAATCCTAGGACACAATGACGTATGAACATAATATTTATATTATTTCTCAAGCATTTTTAGTTTTTGGATACACTTATGGTTTAGGGCCTGTATACATGAGAAGCTGCAAGGAGTTGCAGCGTGAACCATTACTATATTGCTTTATAGAACATGCGATAAGCAGCGCCGCTAGACCTAAGCCCGGTTTTTACCCGACCTGTGGCATTTCCTTAACAGAATAACATAATTGAATCTATAGGAATAAATATATAAAGGAATGCAAAACAAATTATAATCGAGATTCTAAACATCAAGATGCGTAATTTTAATTGTGAAAAGTGTGCTTTAAGGTGTACTAAACGATTTTGTCAACGATAGGTCAATGCACGCATTAGCTTTTTTATTATCCTGCCTTACATACATAGGTCTATCTTTCATCTTGAAATTATGAGTCGCCCAAATAAATTTATATTCCATCATTAGTATCGTTAGAATTACCAGTATAAGTTAAACAACACCTAAACCCGTATTTGTGAAATAGTTAAGAACGTTTGATAATGACGAAAAAAGAGCTAAGAAAACGCACTAACCAGGTAGAAACTTTAGCCCTTAATTATTCTAAATATTTTCTTTGCAATTTTCTGCAGCATTTAGAGCTTTTGAAGCGCGGACGTTTTGCCAATGTTTTGCCGAAAAAAATTTGACCATTTTTGTCAGGTTTTGTGAAATTAGATTGCTCAAGAGAAATTAGGTTCGAGGGTTGTCACGGAGCATCCCTTAATCAAATTCTCAAAATTACACACGTTTTAACCGTAAAATGTACATTTTAATTATATATATATAAATATACTTTCAAGACACAAACCAGCTACACTTTTTGATGATTCTTGATCACATCGGCTACCTGCAAACCCCTCTTTGCATATGCAATTGTAAGATCCTGGATTATTTTTACATGTTCCATGCGCACACATATATGCTCTCAAAGAATCGCTACACTCATCTACATCTAAAAAACAATTATCGTAGTATTTTACTTAATTACAATATCACGCCAATTTTATCTTCAACTTAATCTAAAATATGCGTCAAATGCCGATCTATTATGTAAATCAAGTTATGATTATAACTCATATGGGTTAATGCTGAACTGACATACAATTCTAACAATGCTAAAATCTCCGGGTTTTGATCTTACCAACAAGACAAGAGGGCCCTTCCCATCCAAAATGACAAATGCATTTGTAGCGTTCAATACTTTCATCGCAATACCCATGTTCTCCACATAATTTTCTTTCCATACAGTCACTTATATCTAAACGTTTTTCGAAAATATCAATTAAGAATTGGTATTCAAACATAGTTTATTGTAAATGATACATCTTGATAATCAGATCATAAAATACTTTAAATATATAATTTTAATAGTTGCGTAACTTTATCTGTCAATCATGTATTCATTCTATATATGGTTATCCTAAATGCTACAATTAAATATTGCCATCTTGAAAGGATGTTCAATATGCTGTCCCTTTTTATGATAAGATAGATGTAATGAAAAGAACCTTTTGAAAAAAAAACATGCTTTAACTAGTTTTTCTGTATCCTTAGAACATATCATTCAGATACAAACCAAAGGCATTGCTTGATGAGTCCGTATCACACCTGCTACCGGTAAACCCTTGATTACATATGCAATTGTATGCTCCAGGAAGATTTTCACATGTTCCGTGCTCGCACATATATTGTCTCAATGAACCGCTACATTCATCAACATCTGAAAAATGAAATTGGTAGTTGTATTAACAAAGTGCTCGCCAATATTGTTTTTAACTTAATTGAAATGGATTCTATAAAGAAACAAGATATTCATCAAGAGCAGATAAATTGGTTGGTAAATATATTTATATATAGTTTTTATACGCAATGTGTAAATAAATATTCCAGGTTATTTAAGAATTATAAAGCTTTTAATCTAACCGATGTGGCAAGCATATCCTTCCCATCCCGTTTTACAAATACATTTGAAGCCTTCGTTGCTTTCTGCGCAAGATCCATGTTCTCCACACAATCTGTGTTCTATGCAGTCATGCATATCTATAAAAAATTTTTTATTAACATGGATTTTAATGTAATAAATAGATATTGTTCATATTTTTGCAGATAAAATATAGAAGGGATATATCAAGATTACACTTTAGGTTTTTGAGCAGGTTCGGCTTTTACAAAATACATCGACCAAAGTAATGAAAAGCTTATTTACATATTTAATTTGTAAACATTTCTCGACCAAAGTAGTGAAAAGCTTATTGACATATTTCATTTGTATATATATATGTATAAATTTGTATATATTTAAGCACTGAATATCTTATGCTAAAAGTCACACAAATTAGAAGCAACTTTTTTCAAGTTTCCCAAAATGTCCGTATAAGGTCTATCTTCTGTAAAATAAAGCTTCGAGCCATTTTAGCACAATGTCTACGAGAAATAATTGTCATTTATATACGTCAATTATCATGCACATGTGAAGGAACACTTTTGGCAACATTATTTGGGAAATACGGACATGAAGCAGATGATTAAGTGATACTCAATACTCATATGATTTTAGAATGTTAAAACTGAAGACTTATGATTTATGTTACGAATATATTCTAGATATATAAAGCTGCCTTCACCTGTTTTCCTCTTACACATAAAGTGGTGTAAATCTTCACATTGAGCATCAAAAACATGTGCACTGCCAAGCATGGCACATCTGGCATTGGAAGAAGGTTCACGATGTTCCCACCAATAGTATGTATTACTTGTTCCATCTAACCACTTCCATCCTTGTCTGCATGTCTCGCAATTGCTCTGGACTGAACAATTACAGGAATTACACGGATTCTTTGTATAAAGTCCAATCCAGTAGTAGCCTCTGTGAGATCAAATTATGATAACAGAAATGCATTTTAACAATGATGATGGAATTGATAATACCACTTTAACATCGTTATAAGCATATGTATCCTTAAAAGTAAAAATGAAATACTAAATGCTCAAATACAATTGAGCAATTTAGTCAATGCTATAGCAGTAACGCCATCAATTAATGAATAAGGTACCCAACTTGCGCTATTACTTTGAATCAATATGTAATGAATTGATATATATATATCTTTATTTTATTTTATCATTTTTCTCAGTTGTATGGGCAACGTGTCATAACGAAACAATCAAACACATATTTACCCTTCGTAAAGATCTGAAACTATTCGTCGTTCTGCTTTATTTTCTATGCTAATCAAATGAGAATTCATATCTTGACATACTGTTTCGGCATCGGGTTGGCTTAATCTCTCGTTAGACACATAATACATGTATCGATCTCGCAGTACCCATTCTGTAATGTTTGATTAAGGAACACATTAGGATACGTAAGGCTATTGAAATAGTCTTGACTGAATAAAATTTAGATTTAGGATGTGATTGGTATCTGCGTATCAAAACATAGGTTTCTGTTTCTTATTTTCTTAATTTGAACTCAAAATTAACGAAGCGATTTTAATATATATATATATGTTGTGTGTCTTTCTGATATGGCAAGAGCCATATACTTGATTCAATAAAGCAATGACAAAGAAATGGTTCCCAAATAATGAAGGGTTCCTTAATACATTACTTAAGATAAATTCCCATATAAAACAATTGATAAAATAAGTCCGCATCCGTCACATAGATAAACACAGTGTTTCTATGCATCCGCTGCCAAGTATTTTGCTACAAAATATGTCTGCTGAATTGGTTCCGTGTTTTCTTTAGGTATTAACTTAATGATATTTTTTATGCAGTGCCTCATGCATCTTATGCGATTATTATTTTTTTATTTTTTTTTTACTTTCTTTGCACTAGATTCAGGCATAGACCCGGCAATTGTCAAACAAAAATAGAGTAATTATAAATTAAGAATAGTATGAATACTGAATAGTTTCTTATAATAAAATTTTTCATGTTGGCCTAGACAGAAATCTAAATATGGTCATCCTATAGTGCTATCTTCATATTTATCTGTAGGGGCATAAAGTAAATTTCAAATGCGATAGACGCTATTGTGAAATTAAAAAATTGAACATAAGTTACCTAGAAAAAAAAATGAATTCATTTCTAGAAAGTTGGCAGAAGTGAGTAAAATACATATATTTTAAACTTGGTACTGAATTTTGTTTTTACTTTCGTTTTTATTTTAAACGAGCTGTGTGAATTGCCATTATACGTGAAATCTAAGTAAAACAGTATAAGATCAACATTTTTCAAAGCTTCAATAAGTCAATTTGTTATTAATTATCCTTGGAATCACGGAAAAAAGTCTTTATAATGAGTTTATTCTCCGGCAAAGTAATTGTGTCACGGGTACAAACTCCTTAAGGGTCAACAAAGTGCAAAGTATTTAGTATTTAGTCCTAAACCTCCATCCCAATAACATAGATGAAACGGTCTTAAAGCTTCAATAGCGACGTCACATGGACTATCAAAGCTACGTTTGACTGAAATATATATATTTTTTATCTTTTTTGTTTACAAATTTTAAAATGCAAAACTGACTTGAAAATGACAATAACTCTTCCCATGTGAATCAACACAATCAAATGTATTGTCCGCGACACACTCAAGTGCCACCTAACTCGTAACATTGCACGTACCGATCGTAAAATATACATGATCGGTAAATATTGCGTACCATAGTCTTTGATCCACAGCCCGCGTTTTCTTATGTCATCAATGCACGGACCCGTTCAATTTATACTTTATGCTAATCGAATAGACAATTACGAGGAGCATCAGATGACATAATTTATTTCACTTTCACTTTTGTTTTCATTGTAAGCCAGTTGTGTCAATTGCCGTAAAAATACTCACTTTAAAATGTTTTAAGCTTTATGAGCCACCAGCTGTTACAAAACCTTCCTTAAAGCTTTCGTGTCATGGTGATAGCTATTGTGATGTCCGCGTCTGCGGAATTCGAATTGATAACAAATTTATATAATATTGATTCCGCTGAATAAATATAGTTTAAAACAATTCGAATTCCTCAAACGCAGACACAAAGAGCCACTGACAGCACCATTAAACAGATGACATGCTTATTTTTTATAAATCAGACATGTGAAATAAAGTTTGGTGTTGTCCGCTATTATTGTGCTGTGAAGGGTTTTTCTTTGCCGTCTGCGACATCGTTTTTGTCACGCTGAATGACTGTTTATCGCCCAGCGGAGGGATTTGTTATGATAATGAGCAGTGATGTTTTAATAACATTCGCAAGATATAGTTCTTTATCACAGCAGTACTCTGGAAAAGTCAATCACCTTTTTAAACATATCGATTGCTTTATAATTGTATATAGAATCTATTCAAATCGTTCCATTTTGAATTGTGCTTCTTTTATTATTTACAATAAAGAATCTATGGGCCATAGTATTTAAAACTGATTATTCTAAGATCACTCCGATCATTAAATTCAATTTCAAATAATTTGGCTTTGTATCGAAAACAGCACACAACAAATGAAGAAGAAGCAAAAAATGGCATTGATCGCGATCGATCCAGATTACCCATGCTACTAGAAATAAATATGACCATTATCGAAATATTGCTATTGTGTCATAATTCAACACCTCAGTTGACATCGTATGTAAACAAAAAAGAAAAAAAATATTATTGAAAAATAATAAAAAATATTATAGAGTGCATCTTTTTTGTCCTAAAGTATTTTTTACAACGTATATGCGTTTCGAATTATGGGAATACCTTATGAAAATTCAGTATTGCTGGGTGTTATTGAAAGAAGGGGTCAAATTGGGTATATCGAAGCCAAATGCTGAGTTTGACCCCTGAGGGCAATTAGCAATTACAATATTGAATCTGCATATGGTGTTTCCATTATTACATAGCAAATCGTTACTGAAAACAAACTTTTACGAAGTGGTTGATAGTATGTTTTTTATTTATTATGTTGACAATCAGGGTAAATAATGAAATGTTATGCTTATAATTCATCTTGGATAAGAAAACAATCCGTTTGAAATCAATAATCTAAACATTATTTTATGTTTGTATTGTTTTATCATGATCGTTTGCTTTCGGATGTGCAATCGAAAAATTATTCCGGGTGCAATACACAGAATTTTTGCATCCTAGCCCTTCCTTATCATTTTAAAGCAAAGCACCCCGACCATGAATTAAAAGTCTTTAGTATTACTTTTCCTGCTAACAAAGTAACAGAAACACAATCTATATTTAGATAATAAACAATATTTAAGAAATAGATAAGCAATCGAAACTAGCACAGAAAAAACGATTTCATATGTTTTCATTGAAATGCCATATGTAGATCAAATTGAATATAGATTCTACTTGATTAGCTGATATAAATACAGCTTTTCTATCGCGGAAACGAGGACATGCAGATTCTTTTTACAGAACCAGTACCCATAATACGGTCTATAATTATGAATATGTCAAAACAACTAGACAGATATAAATAATATCTTTATTACCTTGTGAATTGGCACGTTTCGGCGATGACATTAGAACCAATATCACAATGATGAAATTTTCTTTTATGTCCATGCTTGTCGTATATAAAATTTGTATATTTTCTCAATTGAAATTCATGGATGAGGCTTATATAGAGTAATGGAACACTCGGCTTTAAACTTCCTATATAATTTAAAAACTTCGATTGTCAACTAACTATGTGACACCAAATAATCTTTTTCTAAATAATATGTATTTAAAAATGTAGCGATTCGTCAAATGATAAATTGTAAAAAAAAATTGCAGGCAACTCTATTGACGTGAAATATATTGTAAACAAATAAGGGTTCACATCCGTATTATTAGTGCTTCATGAATCGAACTATACTTCAGTTTTTACATCAAGTATTTGTAAAATGCTTGTAAATGTTCAGCAATCAACATTTTGCACTTTTGATCACTAAAGATTTGAATTGAATTATAATGTTTATATTATAAAAAGTTTTCTTTTTTGGATTTGCACATTCATATGTTAAATAAATCATAAAATAGAATTAGTCTCAGATAAAAAAAATTTGACGTCATAAAATTCACGTGACTTCACTTGATGGACACAATCTCTCCTTCAAGATTTGAGAAAATATTGAAGGACGGAAGTCCAAACGAACATTACTTCAATTTGAAAGATTGATGGAAAACTTGATAAATTCGTCACTCGAACACGGGGATATTTAAAAGACAAGAATGTTAACCATTTTTATGAGAAAAACACTATTGACCGGTTGCACTCCACAGTGTTGGACCCAAGCAGCGCTTGAGTTATGCTTGAGCGCTGGTTAAATTTCCTTAGAGAGCCGTAAACTTATATTTTAACAATGAAAATTATCAAGCTCATCAGCATTAATAATGCTCACAAATAAAGGTTTATAACCATAGACCATCCGATGAGAAACACGCATTTTCTTGAAACAAACGCGGCTTGGGGCTAGCATCACGGAATGCAACCCGCCGATTGAAGGGTTTCCAGCAAAGTTTCCGGTCATAAAGTTCTTAAAAGGGACAGCATGTGCTTACGAGATTCCAACCAAAACATCATGACTTAAAGGTTTAAACATGTATTCATAAAGATTAGTAAATATACAACATAAAAGCAACATGTTTACAAAAAAATAAGTAACTTTATGGCTTTATTGCTTTATTGCAGATCAGAAACCTTATTGCTGACATTTAGGCTGGAAACTGTTTTGCATATATATTTACTTTTGTAAATTTCATGATAGGACAAGTTTTGCCGTTTTTTAAAATTCATATTCATTTTAACTATTTTGACTTAAATGCAATGGGTCACGTGACACTTAATTAATAAACATTGTATTTTATACAACGATACATGGTCCTTTATATAGACAACTAAATACAAATATGGAAATAGTATACAGCATTATGAAAAATAAATGTTAAGACAACAACTATCCCTACGAATTAGGATTATTATGCATTGCTAAAAAGTGTCCTTCTGATTTGTTTTCGTTATGTCAAAATTGCGTAGCATAGCTTTTGTAGAGCAACAGCCCGTTTGGTGCTTTTTCTAAAACTTTAAAAAAGTAGATTTGAAATGCATGCCTCTTTAAAAGAAATATTCGCAACATTTTAGAACACTTATTAATAACATAGCTTATGTCATCGTGAGCCTATCGATGCTGTTCATCTTTTTTTTAAACTCAGTTGCATTTTGGAACCATTTCAATTGGGACTTCAAACCTTCCGGGTAAAGCGGGTTTACTCATATTTCGTTAAAAAAAAAACTAATATCTATCCACCAATTCTCATTAGAAATCTAAACCCTGGAAACAACTGATATTTTGCAAACATAAGCGTTTTTTTGGCGGAATTGTTTAGAAGTCTACGCCCTTCTTTGATTTGTTTTGTAACTGCTTAATAATTAAATATAACAAGACTGTCCAAGGACAGTGTGCCACACCTTGAACAACTTTGATCAACCCGTATAACTATTGAAAGATCAAACAAGCCTATATGGTAAAGCTTTATAACACGCTTAACCGATTTTTTTGAAAATAAGTAAAAATGCCACACCCCTCCAAGTTCCAAGTCCACACCTTCGTATGGTTTTTAACATGCAACAGGAAAACCGATAACCGAGTTACACCGTTATTATCAGTGTATATCGCGCGGGCTTTACATCGATTATGCATACAAAATACCCAGGGACGGGTAAGACAACGTTGAGGGTTACACCGACTTCTAAAGCATAAACTACTCGGTTTTTGATTTGCATGTAAAATTCAGTAAAATTTGTTTTTGATTCATCGACACAATAACGATAATACCAATGTAGTATTAAATCTGATCTGTAAGTGTCTTTCAGGATTGTTTAAAGAAAGACAATCCACAACATTAAAAAAAAAGGCATTTGAATTGGGTTATAATGAAAAATACACGATATTCAGAAATTCGACAAATTTAGGGTGCGGGTTATACACCGGATCCTTAAACATAATTTTAGATCTAGATGGGGTGCACACCGATGCTGGTTATACTACTGTAAGCACAGTAGTATGTACGAGCAATGATATAACCCATAAGATAAAAATGTAGGTATTCCCACAATCGGATACCAGTGTTACCACTGCTGGACAGTTCTGTCAAGATCTGGACAGTTGGAGTTGAAGCTTGACAGCTTGACAGACACTTGTAATTTCTAAAAAAATCTGGACAGATGTAGATTCATGACAAATATATTTTTTTAACAAAATTTTTTTTCACATTTTGTCTTCAATCATGATGTATATGAACAAAAAACACCGATCGTGACGGGAACCAGTGACTTTGGAATCTATAAAAAAAACATAGGAATCAATTGAAGTTGAAAACTGTCCGCCAAAATCAATGACGTAGAGCACAATGTTGATGGACTGAACATTGAATGAAAAAATAATGTTAATAAATCTGTCTGGAAAGTCATATAGCTCGACAGCTTTTCCCGAAAAGTATTGAATAGATATTTCAGGTCTTCATTTTGTATGCCTAACCTTTATTGCTTTATATGTCAATATTAACGATTATGTGCTTTAACCCAAATCTATTTCCATTTTCAGTAATTATTTTGTTTGTTTCATCTTCTATTTGGTGTTGGTATACTTGATTGTCTATTTGGCTTCCAGTAGATTTTAGTGAACGCTTGCATGACCTAGTTTTTAGAAATAGACTATAGTATCTTATTCTAACAATTGTCTGTATCTAACACATCATCAGTTGATTGATAATGCATGTAACTAACGGCTTGGTGATGGTATATATTTTCAGCAAAATGAGTGAAACTGCATCTCCGCCTCCGAAAAAACGTAAGCAATGGTATTTCCAAGGTTTTAGAGATGAGTGGCTTGAAGAACCCAATTTCAAGAATTGGCTCATTAAGGACTCGTCCAACAGCGCATACTGTCGATGCTGTAAAAAACAGTTTAAAAATACATCGAAAACTAAACTTATGGCACACTCCGAAACGACTAGCCATAAATCAGCCTTGAGTAGCGAAAAGTCAGTTAGTAAATTGGAAACATTTTTCTCAAAACCAAAGAAGAATTTAGATGAGAAGGTGTCGAATGCGGAACTTTTACTTGCGGGTTTTTTTGCAGAGCATCATTTACCATATAATAATGCCGATCACTTGATTGACGTATGCAAAAAGGCGTTTTCTGACAGTGAGATTGCACAAAAATGTGCGCTGAAACGCACAAAAATGTCGTATCTGGTTCAAGATGGAATTGCATTTTACGAAAAGGAAAGCATATCTCAAATATGCAGGAATCAGCTATTTTCCATTA
>LQRL01035691.1:21801-33004 GCA_001703475.1 Hydroides elegans
TAGACACCCCAGAACATTGTCAACAATCATACCAAGTTTCATTAAAATCGGCCCACAACTCTAGGAGGAGTAGCATTTTCAAAAAAGTTAACGAACTAAACAAATAAATAAATAAATAAATAAATAAATAACTAAATCAATAACGGCAAAGTGGTAGGACAATCCACGCCTCGCGTAGCAAGTCGTGGCTAAAAATGGACTTGAGTACTTAGAAAATCGATTATATCTTTTAGAAGAAGGTGAAGGGCACCCCACGACATTTTTTTTCAAAACTGTAAATTCAAAGTAAAACAACATTACTATGCCGAACAACGAAAAAAAAGGTTTTTGAACATTTTAATTTTATAAAAAGGTGTTCACTTTTTCCAAGCCAGCTTGGCTGTTTCATCTTTTCTAGCCAGCTTAAAACAGAAAAGGAGCACCTTTTGTGACAACTCAAATGTAGAATATGACTTAATTGTCTTTTATATATTGCAAATAACTGTTTATTATACAAAAATTAGCAAGTCTGGTCTATTTCAAAATAATTATTGCCACGATAAATAACAGAAATTAGGTAACCGTCAAAAGAGGTGTTCCTCAAACATCTCAAATCTCCAAGCTAGAAAGGATTTTCTCAAATGTCCCAAGCCAGCTGGAATTTGGTTGGGAACACGTTTTCTGGGGAAGAGCTCGTGAGGTCCTCTTCAGAAGATCACCTTACGACCTTATTTTCAACAAATGTTGACTTGAGCACAAAACCACTTGAAACACTGAAATATAAATCAATTAATATTCAAATTTTACACAACAAAAATTTCAAAAGGGTGCTCTTAGTTTCTGGTTTTAGTTGACCTTATTTTGCTAATCTAGAAAACAAGTAACGTTTTATGAAACATGTTTTGTTTTTGTTTTGCATATGCGACCATTTTAATGCGACCATATCAAATTCCGAATTTATTAGTTAAAAAAAAATGAATCGAGTTAATTATTTTACCACCGCCATCGTATCCCTATCCTCTTTGCAATAATTGTCCATGCGACGTCACTTTAAGACTTACCATCAAATGGATGTATTCTGTTTGCCCATATGAATTTTTTTTCTCGGTTGCATAGAACCACCACATTGAGCATAATAAATCGCAAATTGCTCGCGGAGTGCCTGTATTGATTCTGTGAAGGGCACCCCACGACCCATTTTTCAAAAAGTGGTTAAATCAACTTAAAACAACTTTATGAAGACGAAAAAGAACAAAATACTCTTTTTGGACATAACTTTTTTGCAAAAAGGTGTTCCTTTTTTCCAAGCCAGCTGAGCTGTTCCTCCTTTTCTAGCCGGCTTGGAGCAGAAAAGGAACACCTTTTGCAAAAATTATTTTGTTGAATATAACTAAATCACCTATTGTAAAGAACGGGAAACTGGTTATAAGACAATTGCAAGCAATTACAATTAATTTGCAATTAATAAATCGAAAAAATTATCAAAAATAAAGAAATTTATTAAAAAAAGGTGTTCCTCAAACCGCAAAAATCTCCAAGCTAGAAAGAATTTCCTCAAAATCTCCAAGCCAGCTGAGATTTGGTGGGGAACACCTTTTTTGAGGAACAGCTCGTGGGGTACTCTTCTTCTGTATTGGAAGGATAGCATTCAATATACTAATACAATTGAAAACCTTAAAATGAACATTAATTCTTCTTACATGAAACCCATATATATGCAGATTTATTATAGTTATCTTATGAACGCATTCTACTTAATAGTTCAATGCTATCAATAGCCTAATTGTACTTAACAACATGTATGATAAATACTGACACCACTTATAACGAACTGATATGCATCCCATCCCATTCGATTGCATGCAATCAAATCGTTAACACAAATAGACGAAACTCAATATATAATTGATTTTCTTATATATATATATGTCTTCATAACTAATATGAATATGAGCTCAGCGGTGTTGCGAGTTGGATTCGTGGGGGCTGGAGCGGTGAATTTTGGGGGACCGGAAGGACCATGGGACCATGCAACAAGACTTGAGAAAATCGGCGGAGTTGAGGTAAGATCTTATTGACATATTCAATGTCATAGAACCTTGAAAAGTTGGATATACCGAAAATGGCTGGAAATATGTCGATAACTTTAAAAATGAAACTATTTTGGAGGGACCGGCAGCAAATGCGGTTTTGATCTATATAAAGAAACCGACGAAGAGGATATGTACTTCGTTTAAATAAGGATATGGGTATATTATCTCATTTGGTAAACACTCCATGACTGCTTGTGAATCGAAAGCCCAAATTTTCATTGCGTAGTCAAATTTACATTTTAATGGAAATGAAAACTGTGTTTAGTTTTTCTTGACGTTCAGCGCATTTTGCATTTATACATATAGACTCGAAAGGTTGTGTGGGTCGCATATTGTTCTAACGACGAACGAAATATACAACGAAATATACAAAGCGACCAATGATGATTCCTATGTATTTCAAATTACGCTTGATACGAACATACTTACAGCGTATTGTCGATGTCGAGTATGTTTAAATTAAAAAAAATCATATCCGAATTCGGTGGAGACCCCCATCCACCCTTGTAATATATAAACGTTGTAGATACAGTGGTGCCTATGGCGTTCGGCTCACGTAAAATCATATATTAACGCTTCGATTTTTTTCGCTTTCCGTCTGACAATATAAATACTATGTTCATCCTTTGTCATCTTCAAGGTGGTCGGTATTGCCGATGTATTCCCGGATAGAGCGAAGGCGATCTTGGCCAAGCGCCAAGCCGGAAAGGGCAAGGCCATTTACGAGGGATGTCAGGTGTATGGTGGCCATGCGGAGATGCTGGAAAAAGCCAAGCTGGATGTGGTTATCATAGGAACAGCCCCGCTTCACAGGTAACGGCCAATTTGGATGCTCTTTATAATTGAATATGACGCCGAATTATAGCCCCCTCTTCTCGTTCATATCTAAAACATTCAGTGCTCATATTGCCCGCGCCTGACAAAGAGACAACGTATAGAATGATCACAAAGTTGTTAAGTTATATGAAACTGTTATTTCTTTGGATAATAGTATAATGTATATCATTTATAACTCAGACCTCAATGTGCAATAAACCTATTTGTTTCATAATGTCATTTCGAAAAAAAACAACAAGATAAACATACATGTCTATCATTATAACTGTGCATAATTTTATGCACTGTGCTAAAACAAAGAAAAATTATGTTTCAAATTTGATTCGGTTATAAATATGCTAGACGTATCGACGTGGGTAATGCTCGGAATATAAAAAAGATGACATGAGAAAGCAGATACGTGCAAAACATGTACTCGGTACATGCACTAAAATTGATTTGAATACGCAGTATAGGTTCAGTATAGATTCAACATTGTAATTCTGAGACATTATTCTGTAAAAATAACAAGTCGAGGCCATAGGTCGAGGTATTGATTTAATACTTCTCATACAAATAAAAACGTTCCTCTGAAATACGCATGATGATTCACATTAAAATATCACATAGACTCTTCTAGGCTTAAAATATTATGCCAAATCCGTGTTTTATCTCTATGTTTAAAATGTGGAAAGATGACACATGAACCTTTACAATGCGCGTATCTATTCAAGGTCGAACGCGTTGGGCGAGCACCCCTCCCCCATTCGACCCTTTCATATTGTAACAATAAAAACATTTGCGCCCCTCCCCTATTGGGCACATATATATTCCTTTTTAGCGTCCCGGTTTTTAAGCAATTCTGGATCTGACAACGACCCTGTATTCGCCTCATATTAATGTAGACAAATAAAATACATTCGTCTGAAATTATCATAATGAGCAATATCAAAAGAAACCTAATCCGAGTTTATCTATGGTATGAGTTTAAAATGTGGAAATACTTTCGAGACACAAAAACCTAAATCAGGCACGAATCTACAGCATAAGGGCGGACGCTCTATTTTGTTGTTATCACAGAGGGTCATCAGCTGAAGGTCGTGACCTTGAATTGACCTTCGTGCGCGCCGGAGTGCATGCTTTTATCGAGAAGCCGCTTTCGGTTGAGATTCCCGAGACGTTTATGCAATATGTGAAAGAGGTCGAGCAGGCGGCGGCGACGAAGAAGATGGTAACGTCGGTCGGCTACATGTTCAGGTGAGTAAGCAAAACATGTGTGTTACAGTCGCGCATTACTAACTTCTCGTGACAAACGCTAAACGCACAAACGCTAAACGTTAAACGCTAAACCATAGCCACTCACATGTGTTAGGGGTATATAAACAAATCATTATGAGCGCTTATCCTAGCCTCTAGAATGCCTTTTCACCAAACGCTAAACGCTAAACGTTAAACGCTATATTCTGATCTAGCAAACCCTTAAACGTTAAACGCTAAACGTAAGAGATATCGAGAAGTTAGGACCGCGCACCACTGTATGTGTTCAGGCGGATTGTATGTCTAGGTCGGGTTGTATGCTCAGGTTGGTGTCTTAGGGATGGTTGGTTTCTATGAGTTGCCATATTTTTCAAAGATAAGTGCGAAACGTAACGACAATATTGGCGATTGTTTTATTATCGGTTTAGGGAGGATAATATTTTAACCATAACCCGGTGTCTAAGCACACTCTAGCAACCGCCCCGAGTAAAATTCAATATTATATATTTTAATTATCAACTCTTTCTTTGGAAGAACAAACAGCAACAGTCACTGGTGGCAAAAAGATCAATAAATTTGAAAACATAAAAGCAAGCCCGTCAAAAATTGAACATTATTTCTAGTTTATTGCCTCTCATTAGAAAACATTACAACGTATTTTGTTTTGAACAGTCACTTTCGGTTTTGCTAAATATTGCGCAATTTCTAATTTATACATGTGTATTTTTATTTTGATGCAATTTTACTCGATATAGCTGAACTTTGATACAACCACATAGTCTACATGTATATCTAAACCCATTTTTTAAAAGACTTAGAAATGTCATGATTGTTTGATTGTACATGTATATATACATTTACTAACACTTCATACGTGATGGCATCAATTTTAAACACTTCTACATATATGTACATGTATTTTACTTTAAGGTATCATGCGGCGATTCGCAAAATGAAAGAACTGATCGCCCAGCACGGAGGCAAAGTGATGGCGTTCAACGGGCGCTACTACCTGGCTTACAGTCTGATCGATCGGCCCTTTTGGTGGAACATGGACATGAGTGGAGGGCCCATTGTGGAACAGGCAACGCACTTCTGTGATCTTGCGAGGTGAGGATAAGAGCTAAGTGTGGTAAATTCATATAATTAATAAACTATTTATTCTTGATAACGAATTCCAGTTCCAAAACACCCGGCCCGTTCATATAAATAGGTAAAGATGTTTGATCTGGCGGATTGAGGAGGTGGGGGTTTATGTGATATAATAAGATATATGTCTTACTATGATTAAGTATGTTATCAATAACCTTTAAATCATCGAACATATTTTGCAGTAGTTATCATTGCGTAAGTATTCCGCACTTTTTGTGCATACATGTATATTAAATTTCCTTCCTTTTTATATATTTTGAATACACCTTATATAAAACGCCTTCATTACGTTAACAAGACTCTTTTTTAACCCATCCAGGTACTTGGTAGGCGAAGTCGACCACTCTTCCGTGCAAACCACGTGTCTCCATGCCGACGACGCCTCGGGCGCCGCGCACCTGTCCGATATGGCTTCCGGTATGGAAGACGGTCTGACGTCATCAAAACGTGTGCCCCGCGTCACAGCCACACAATGGCGCTTCAAAGAAGGTGCGATCGGATCCTTAATGCACGCTGTGACGTTACATGGGAATCGCTATGAGTCTCAGATTGAAGTGTTAATGGATGGGCTCCGTATGACGCTATACGAGCCCTATCATCCCGAGTGTAAGCTGCTGGTGCGGGATAATAAGTCGGATTATGAAGTGAGTTATGAATACGGGGCCGATGACCCGTATGAGACGCAAATGAGGGTGTTTCTCGATGCGGTGAAGAGCGGCGATGCGGCAAAGATCGCGAGCAGTTATAGTGATGCGGCCGAAAGCTATAATTTCACGTGGACCATACGCCGTGCCGGGGAGAAGAAATAAATGGAAGGATTAGGCGATTAAAAAAATGTGATGTACAGAATTGATTTGAAATTAACACTTTAAGACAATTAATTTTGGTTTGTGTTTTTTTTAATATTTTACAAAATATTTTTAATGTTCCGGCTTTAAACTTAGTATGTACCTTTCGAGGTGCGGCATATTGTACTGTTTTAAGCCAATAGCTTATATATTGGGTGGATTTGTGGTAAGAAACTCTAAACAATATCTGAAGATTTAAAGTCAATTATATAAAATGATATCCGACAGTGTTTATGAACCATTTTGTCCTTCTGATCGAATAAAATAGTTTCATTCTATTTGAATTTTATTTTGAATATAACGATACCATTCCGCTATAAATGTATTTTTTATATTAATATAGAATTTCAAAAGAAAACAAACATCACAGCATTATCTATTTAACAATCATTAATGGATACTTTGGAAAAAAAATATATTCAGGGTAACATGGATGGGTTATGGTCAACTCGCCCAATTCCCAACCCGCCCAATATTCTTAACCAACTCGCCCAATTTTTGACCAACTCGCCCAAAGTCAACTCGCCCAAAGTGCTTGGTCAACTCGCCCAAAATGGTTACCAACTCGCCCAATTTTTTTTTACCAACTCGCCCAATGTTTTTAGAACTTAACAATATTTTTATCAATTATTTCAAACTTTTTTGGTCTTAAGAAAAATGTTATAGTTTTTAAATTAATTCATCGGTATATTTTGTTTTAGATAATGAGTGTTAAACGATTCAAGAAATCAAATTTGATAGTCGATTGCAGTTAGGACTGTTATCGGTTTTGGGGTTATAGCAAAAAAAAAAATAATGCTTGCCTTAGTTGGGCTACAAAACGAGTCATTGAATTGCAATCGAATATGTGGGTTAAGAGCTGAATTTGATATTTACTAAGTATAAGTATTATTTAATTGTTATTGCAATCATTGTAATTAGTTATCCTAATAATTGATAATCAAAGAAAACCTAAAGGCGAAAGTCTAATTTAATTTCAAAAATGACATTTAAACATAAGAAATACTTATACATATTGTGTGGATAATCGATATTTTTTAACAATTAGCTTTTTTTCTCTCAAAATACACGAAACTAATGTGATTGAACTTTGGGCGAGTTGGTAAAATATTTGGGCGAGTTGACCAATTGTTTTGGGCGAGTTGACCAATAAGATTTTGAAAAATTTGGGCGAGTTGACCAAATTTGGGCGAGTTGGTAATTGGATGAGTTGTTTTTTGGGCGAGTTGACCAAAATTGGGCGAGTTGGTTTTTGGGCGAGTTGGGAATGGGGCGAGTTGACCAGGACCCACATGGATAGCTAGTACCTTATATTTTACCTAACCCTCCACCACTTTAAAAGTCGCTATAACAAATGTTTTGAAAATATACAAAACCAATTTCACAAACTTTTGCATACATTTACATATATATGGCCGATCTAAACTTAGCATTTCATCTAATATCCTTTTCCCAGATACCAACACCTTTTTCTATATATATGTGTTTCTAAAGTTTCCACTATTTTCTCAACAATGCCTCAAGTTGCTCGACCGTTGTCACCGGCAAAGAGCAAGTAAAATTCTCACACACATACGCCGTCGCTTTACCGTCCACTAGCTTCAGTTGTTCTAAAATGGCAACTTGTTCTCTCAACCAATGCGCATCCGCTTTAAGATCACGTGATTGAGGTGTGACGTCAACGCTCGTACTGGTGACGTCATCGGGATTAAAGTGCATGAGGACTTTGTGGGGAATGAAGTGTTGATGTACACAGCGGAGTAAAGTTTGTGTGTCATCGTTTTGCAGATCTCCAACGATTATAATCTGAATGAAGAAACAAGACTGTCCAAGGACAGTGTGCCACAACTTGCTTAAAGTTCATAAATTACGTCGAATTCCCTTATGCGTAAATTATTTATACCGGTTTTATTTTTTTTTATTTCAGTCGTACTCATATCTCCTGCGGAATACCTTTGCTGAAATGGTATTACAAACAGCAAGTTGTTTCAAACTCTCAATTGATTTGACTAAGCAAAGGAAATCGTTTATGCCAATCAACATACGAGCAAATCATTAAAGATATTTAAGATGGATAAAGACCGCTGGAAAGAATTCACAATCTATTTATTTAATGAACCACATTTCGAAAGGATAAACTAAGTTGGCACAAAGTGCTAGTCTTTTTCAAAATCTACTTTTTATTCAAAAGCAAAAGCAATTGTCTATTTGATGATCGAAGTAAAATGGTGTGTGAAATTGGTCCAATATTAATTTACATAACAGAGAAATTTCAATTATTACGTCATAATCACGTGGGCGCAGCATAAGTGTCGATAAATGCAGACTTTGTTGTTCAAATGGTAAGATATAAGTAATCATAACTCTGCTTATATAAGCAATATAAGCACAAAATAGCACAACTTTTATGCCCTAGCCTCCAAGGAATATTCTAAACCAAGTTTCATTAAAATCGGTTCACTATCAAGGGAGAAGTAGCGAATTTAGTAAAAGTTTACGAACTAAACAAATAAATAAATAACTAATGTAAGATCAGACAGCTAAGGTTTTTTTCTAGCCCTTAAAGCTCCTAAACGGTATTTGCAATGCATAATATTTTCAACATTGCAAATTTCTATCCAAAAACGGGAATGATTTCTAAAATATCAAATTCTTATGTTCATTAATTAAAAAGAAAAAGAAGAAAATGTGATTTTTGAACTATTTTTCGCATTTTTATTCTGAAATAACGGTGTGCATCCGAAATGGGAATAATGCAGCAGTCAGCTAAACGGCTTTTCACGTTGTGTGTGTGGACTAAAGGTCCAGGCTCAAATAGCGGAGCGTGCATGTGCGTTGATTGTATGGTGTTTACACGCTAATGATGCAAATGCATTCTTCAAAGCCAGTTTTATGTTATATGAAAATCGAGAATAAAAGCAAATCTAGATAATTCATTTATCCTAAACACAACAAACACAGGATGTCCCTATAAAACGGAGCAAAAAATGTGATTGTAGACCGCTTAGTCCTTTGTTGCCTTATACACATGTCATAAAACCTTTTCTGTCAAAATCCAACGAGATGAGTCAACTGACCAGCAACGAGAGACTGTCTTATAAAACACATACATTGTTTATTCATGCGATTATTTACTTGCCGAGGGAAGCATCTTACAACGTTGATTAATCAAAGGAAGTTGCATCTATCTCATGTCTACTTATTTTGTAAGACAGTCAATGCTTGACTGATACAAATGATATTTAGATGGAATAAATGGAGTAAAATTTTAATTTTAATTAAAGAGTGATGTGAATTTGGTGTAAAACGTTTCGTTATGGGATAGTTATTCTGTTCGACTATTTTAATATCACATAAATAATGCAATATGAATGCGATATAGTAAATGTTGAATTAATACGATAAAATGTAAAATAATGCGATACAATAAACGATCGAAAATAGCATGAACAAATCGAAATGGATACACAGACGAATTCAAAATTTCGAAACCTTCAATGTTAATCATGTGATTCAATGATTATATCACTCATAAAAAGGGATACGGAATTTAAGAATGGAATATTCGGCATGTTAATCTTGATGTCTAATCGTAATATTTGCATTCGCTTTCGACGCTCACATTTCATGCTATTATATTTAAAGGGCTAAACGATCACCCCCGGCGAAAATCCCCCCATCTTTGCAAGCAGACAAATATCTCCCTAACGTTGTCTTCGAATCGTCGACTTACGTCACGCCTAAAATGACGTCATAACAACGTCATATAGCGACGTCACACAGGTTACGTCAAACGTTCAACGTAAATTTTGACGTCTTTGAAATATATTTTTATGATTTTATCTTAAGACAATGACTCGTCATCTAAGTTAAAGTTTGTTATCGAAGCGACGTCATATTCACGTGACGAACGTCGTGACCTAAAAATCTGCGTCATAGTTACGTTTTTTAAGAATTCGATTTAAAGAGAATTAAACAAAAACCTTTCATTAAAAAAAAACAATATCGTGATAAAAAGCGAGGGGATTCGCGTTCGCCTCAACAACCATGCGAATGATTCTCAACGTTTAAGAAAATATGAAGGTTTACTGAAAAGTAAGGAATTTTTAAGCCGATATGTGTAGAAAATTGATATATTGATATATATTTTTTTTATATATTTGTGCGTGTTCAATTTTAATAAAAACATATTCTTAGTAAACAATTCTATTATCGAACAATCTTATTCAAATAATCGTTTGAAATGAAGCAACATCGTGAAAATTATAACAAATACCACATACACACAGCAGCACTTAAAGCAAGCATGGACCTTTAGCCTTTTAGAGGCACCACGCAGCTAAGTAAATCTGCCGATTTCCCATTGGCCTGCATTCTTTTGTTCGTAAACAACGGGGTCTTTTCGAGACAAAGGCTGGTGTATATATTGAGTCGCACCTTCGTGGGTTTTTTCTTAGAATTCTATTAGTCTACCAATACAAACAACGCGTCCAAAACAAGAGGATTCGTCAATGTGTGAAGTAGAATCTATTGGATGTCAGTAAGAGTGAGTGTTATGTTTAGGGGGGTCATAACCATAAGACTCATGTACCCTATATATGATACAATTTTTTCATGCATTCCTTGAAGCATCGCAGCTTATTATGTTTAGCAAAATAATATGAATATTTGTAATAGCTGGTGCAGTAAGATTAAAGTTATAAGTATAACATTTACAATGTTATAAAATAATGTTAGTGTATTATTATGCACGAAACAAATTGAGATGATTACAAATATATAGAAACAAGTCCTAAACAGTATTCTGCTATCGCTTAAAAAAAAATCAAATATAGAGCAAATAGACTTATAATATAAAGCAATATAAATTGCTCGATCAAAATTTTGTAAAAAATATATGGTATGATCTGATCATGTAACATTACATTTTGCATGAACAAAACCTTTGTAATAATGAGGTAAGCTCCCCCCCCCCCATTCCTCTCTCCCCAAGCCTGAAATATAGTCGTAAATCGTAGCAATTCAGTCATAACATGAAGAAGGCGAGCATGCTTTTTG
>LQRL01035708.1:0-24450 GCA_001703475.1 Hydroides elegans
GAAAGGGGTAGGCGGAGGGCAAATGGAACACTTTTATTTTATCCGCAAAATAAAGTATTAAATAAAATTTATTAAGTAATATGCGAAGAGTATGAATAACAATCGCAATAATACTTTACAATCATATTGTCAAATTAAATAATAAGATTCATACAACATTTGAATCTAAAACCATCGATGCATTAAACACGTCTATATTCGATTGCTGCCAAAAGAAGAATGAGAGATAAAAGGCAAACACCCATATTGAAACTGACTCAAACATAACATCTTATATATGCCGCAGCGAAACTTTAATTTTCAGCGAAACTTTAATTTCGCTAGCGAGACATTATTTTTTCGGAATATGTAAATATTCTGTATCTTAATGTTATTTAGTAAGCTTTTTATCACAGTTTTTCTTATACATATGCATAGCAATATATTCATAGGTCATCTAACCAATATATTAAAGGCTTTTTATGGAGTTCTACTCAATTATGTAATTGAAATAATCCGATTAATCCCCAAGTTCAGTTCATGACTCAACTCACAGATAATCCTCTCTGGTAGTGTCTTTTCTGCACTATACACATGAATGGATCAAAAGATACATGAAACCTAATTATTCAAGGTCTTACACCAAGTTATGACTGTTTAAGTATCTTTAATATACTATTTTTTCCAACATCATCAGAGAAATTAATCTTTCGCTAGCGAAACTATAGTTTCGCTTAAATCAATGTTTCGCTGCCATATATATACTTAAATCTTCTCCTAATCACCATCACCATTTCTATAAATTGTGTCTGGTACATGTAAGAATTGATAGTTTTAGTTGTGGATTTCGCCGCAATATAAACTTATGTGACATTAATATGAAGCTAAATAGTTATAATTAGGTTAACCATATTTGATTGTTAGTCAATTACATTTTTGGTTGGGCTACGTATTATCTTTTATAGACATAGTTAAACAACTTTACTTAAATGACATGATTAATAAAAATGCCTATTCATATGAAATTGTCATAAATAAGCCAAGAATCCTTTTTTTTACTAAATATCATTCGATAACATTTTAGTTAAACAATGGAACAAAAATATAATAGATTAATTGCTATCATTTATAAACCACTAAAATGTATTCTTATTAAGATCTCATTTATTTAGTTTTCAAAAATTGTATCATTGATGTTAGTTGCATCAAATATGCATTTTGAATGAAAAATGGAATCTGATAGTTATATACATGTATGTGTTTATTTTTATTTCAATATTTTTTTAGCTTACCTCATTCCAAAACACGTGCAATCATTGATGCCAAATCATAATAATTTTCCTAGACTGTTCATTTGAATATATTTGTAAATTCTAAGCGAAAATAAGTTGCAGTGACCAGTTTTATGTTCATTATAAGATATAAAATATTCATATAAAAAAATAATTTTGTATGTATATGAACTTATACTTCTTACAAATCGTCAGTGCTTGTAGCAAACCCTAAGTTTTCAGCCTTTATTCTTTAATAACCACGATATATCTCTTTCTGATCAAGACAAATGAATACGTGATTTCACGTAACATATTACATAACAATTTAACTTGGTATTTTGTTACTTATATAAAAAAAAAACACATTTATCAACAGCGCTCTGAAACCGAAAAAAATGGGACATTAATATCTGATTCCATTTTTTTTCTTCTTCATATTCATAATGCATATTTGATATGCAACAAACAATCAGTGACCTATTGTAATTGAGCTCAGAGACCCAGTAAAGGCATTTGATAGAGTCGAACGCCACAAGTATAATTACATTTTCTGCTTGAGGCATAACTGCAAAGCATGTACGTGTGAAAACCTGAAGTCCATAATGAGTAATTGGATTTACTGCATTGCTGTGTCAGCTAGTATAATCTATAATGCCAAGAAGACATTAATTAAGGCCACATAAGTTTTTTAAGTTGATGCTTGAAAACTCAATTTTGGCTCCTATTTCGATGGACAAGTGAATGCTGAATTTGTAATGTAAAAGAAGAGTAATGCAGCATTTCTGAGTGTTTGTAATAAGTTGAACGGATTTGTTTGTCATCTTTGCAATTCTACTCGAATTGTTGTATGTTTTCTGTACATTGAGAAACATACATGTACATTCAAATAATTTGTAAATTTTGACGCGACATCAGAGCAAACTACATGAAATTTGCCTACATTGGTGATGTTCTGATATCAAACTATAATTTCAATGTATCAGGCTTGGAACCAGAAACAAATATCCGGAGTCTGGCTTCAATTTGTAAAATATATAAGAGCGAAAATGGGTTCATTTTTTGCATAATAAAACAATTCATTTGGTGAGCTCATCGCTGGCGCCTGTTCATTATTCATCTGTATGTCCCTTCACTCTTGACTGAAAATAAACCTTTATTTTAAAGACACATAAAACTTAGCCATATAACAAAGGTTATGCCAAATTTACCATATATCTCATGCATTCCACCTGCATCTCACCACTTTTCTACATACACCCACCATATGACAGGTTGGCTGATGAATGGCCACCGTCTTTACTCAACAGATTGTTCTTACACGTGAGATACCAGTCTAATCTATATATCTCAACCGGGGTCACCATTCCGTGCATTTTTTGCAGTCGCTCGCAAGAATACGTGCTGCTCTCCCAACATTGAGATCACCCGATACGACTATATAAGAACTCATTAGTTGGTAATAGCCTCAATTTACACTTGAGCTTCGAAAACAAAGTGTAACTTCACAAGTTTAAACAACAAACAACAACCATGAAGTGTCTTATTTTAGCTGCAGCTTTAATAGCTGTAACTGTAGCCAGTTTTCCGCCACCAAAACGCGAAAAGCATTATGGTTACCAAGTGAAAAAGGAATACGGTTACAAAGACAAAAAAGATCCACATGGTTATGACTCCAAGGAAAAACATGGCTATGGAAATGTGCATGTCAAAAAATACGGATACGAACACGAAGAGCCATATCATCCCCATGATGACGGTTATGGTGAGCGTGATTCGTACAAACCAGCGCCGCAAAAGAAAGAGTACGGACATAAAGACTATGAGCGCAAATACGGATATGAACGCGAACAGAAATACGGATACGAACGTAGCAAAAAGGACCAGAAGTATAAAGAGGATGATAAATCGTACGGACGTGACTCGTATGAGCCACATCAGCAAAAGAAGAGTAGTTACGGGCACGAGCAGAAATACGGATACGAGCGTGAAAAGAAGTACGGTTACGAACGTAAACACGACAGCAGCAAAAAGGCGGCCGATTATGGACACGATGATGGTTACCATAGTGATGAAAAGAAGAGCTACGGAAAGAAGCATTTCGAGAAGAAATACGGTTACGAAAAGGAGAAGAAGTACGGTTATGAGAGGAAGTATGCTGATGATAAGCATGTTGCTAGCAAGGGCGGATACGGGCATGATGAGGGTTATGGAAGCAAAGATAAATACGGAAAATCCGAATACGGACACGAGCGTAAATACGGTTACGAGCGCGAAAAGAAATACGGTTATGAGAAGAAGCACGATAGCTATGCTGATAAGAAGGACGGTTATGGTTACGACGATAAGAAACGCGGTTACGGCGACGATAAGTCACATGGTTACGGTGATGACAAATATGGTTACGACGATAAATCCCATGGTTACGGCGACGATAAATACGGTTACGATGACAAAAAATCCCATGGTTACGGCGACCCACATGGCAAGGGTTACGATATCCAGTACTATGGTTACAAGCCTCACTATGGTGATGATTCTTATGGTGGTTATGGTGATGATCAAAAGCAACTGCGCGGTTACGAAGCTGCTTACGCAAGGCATAAGTACTATGAGGAGAAGCCCAAATTCACTTACAAACCGTACCATCCCGACCCACATCATTAAAGATATGGTGAAAATACTCAAGGATGTGTGAACGTTATTTTTTGTACTTGCTGTTCATAGTGAACTGGTTATGTATGGACAAGGTATGAAAGCGATTAAATTCACGAAATAAAGGTTGTTTGTTGAAATATTTAATAAGATATTTTTAACTGAGTTGTGTTCGTTTTTAAGTGCTTTCGATTTCGAGCTAATTGTTTTAGCACTTACGCTAAATTAATATAATTTTGATAAATATATCAATACATTAATGTGGAAAATATATAAATTGCATCATTGTCGATTTGAACATTTATTTCCTTTTTGTCAGTAATAAGGTCATATTTGTTTCAGACATTGGTACGTGTAAAAACAATTAAAATTTATGTGAAAGCTTAAATATACTTTAATGATCATGATTTCATCAGTTTTAGAGTTTAAGATGGTTATTAATAACAATTTGTGTCTTTATTAAAATCAATATGATGTTATATGTATAATTATATTAAATAATTTGTACTTTTGAGTATTTAATTTCATACCCTGTGCATACACAACTTTGAATATGAAAATAAATATATTTTATGCAATTTAGTCGTCTATATCTAAGAGTTTTTTTCTTTAAATTATGTCTCTTAGTCATACAGTGAAACCTGATTGTCACATCGATAACATTGCATCGACTTTTCTGTCTTTCAACTACGTCAACAACTCATCAAACTTCCATACAAATGTCATAATCAAAATATCAACTCACTCGGTGTATTACATCTTTGTTCTCGGTGATCAATTTTACATGGATCCTACTATTCCATATTATGCTTAAAACATCACATTGATATAAATTTGATCTGAGTTTGATTGAGTTTGTGCAAATTTGGGAACTATTTAGACTAAATGATATAATGAAATGATAGCGAAAAAAAAATCGGGTTTTCTTCGGGCGAATCCGTTTCAACAATATAGAATATCATACACATGAAAATGTTAAGATCCTGTTCCTTCAAAATGGCCCTCTAAAGGAATCAGCCATTCCATTTCCTTGTTCCATGAATGTCAATTTAAAAGGGTCATTACATCAAGAATGTTAAGCATGCTTCACTTACACCGATATAAACGATTCAAAGAGCAAGATCCGTCTTTTCACATCAAAGAAAGAAGTGAAATCTAACATTTGGCTAACATTTGGCTTTAACATCAGAAAATATAAAAAAGGCACAATGGACGCTTCAAACGGTCTTTAATGTCAGTAGTTTCTTAAAAAATGCTATATGGTCGTTTTGAATTAATGCAACATTCGCCATCTCTATATTAATTGTATGTAGTAAAAAAGGTGTTCGCGCAAAAATGTGTTCTGTGTCAAATTGTCCTTTTTACGAAAACATACACTTCATATTGTAAATTTTGTTAATTATCATTTAAAATATACAAGTGAAAATCGCATTGATCCCCATCCATGTTTCAGTAGAAACATGTGATGTCTCATCATTGCGACAAATTTAAATCATTGGTAACAAACGATGCCGAGTCAACTGGACACACTTTAAGGGCCTGGCCAGTCTAGGAGCGGCAAGAAGCGACAGTGATTTTGGTCCTTATTTTTTTTTTGTTTTTTTTTTTTTGTTTTTTTTTTAGGATTAAGTCAGTTAGTAAAAACCACTTAAGATCTTTGGCCTATGGTGCCCCTACTGTGAGCGGTTCACAGCGATCAATCGCGGTATTAATTTTGATCATTAAAAAGTAATTTTGAGTTTTAACCTCTCATCGCAACCTGCGGTTCAAAATCGCCAAGGGAGTTTATGTGTCGCTCCTCGTTGTAAGCTATTATAACCCATTTAAGCGTGAACTTATTATTACGTGAACAGAACGTTCTCTATATCGCCCGTTGGCGCTCCAAGCATGGCCACTCGAACAGCCTCATTCCACATCGATTCCTCTCGTCGCTCGCAGTGGGGCCAGGCACTTACAGGGATCGCTTCAATTTCATGAAGTAGGTCCAAGCATAAACTTGAGGTATTCAATCAACCATGAAGTTGTCATTCTCATCCTGTTAATCTATTGTTCGAGGGATAACCAGTTGCATGTTGTGTCAATGCGTTGCTCGAGTGGTGTGTCAAAATGTTATATGGTCTAGCTCTCTGGAAACGTATTGTGCAATACCATTTCAATTCTAAAAACGGAAGAGTTCCGTGCATCAAGGTTCTAACTCAGTTGCATGTTGCATGCTGTGTCAATGCGTTGCTGAAGTGTTAATGTCAAAAATGTTATATGGTCTAGGTCTTGTGGTCTGGAAACGTATTGTGCAATTTCATTTCTAAAAACGGAAGGATCCGTACATAACGATGCGAACTCAGTTGCATGGTGCATGCTGTATCAATGCGATGCTGAATTGATGTGTCAAATTTTGTTTTACGCTTGTGATCTTGTAACGTAGTCTAAATGAATGGCGCAATACCATATCAAGTTTTTAAAATTAAGGATTCCGTGCATACAGATGCTAACTAATTGTTATATAACTTTTATATCACGGTTAAATATCATACGACAGGAATTAACCTTGATATGAATAGAAAACAATACATGTATGTTTATGAGAAACTCCCGAACTAATTCATTATATACATGAATGTATAATATAAACACGTTTGATGCGTATTTAACACACCAAAAAGTATTGATAGATTCTACTGTTATGCACATAATCCATCCATTCATAAATAGCAATAATAATAAAGTCTAGCCGCCTCACTTTATATAAATGTGATCGAATTGTGGAGCCAACATGAATATTTCAACAGTTCCATTCATGCTCAAGCATACTTTTGAGAATCGGAGCATAAATGACACATTTAAATAGTTGATGTTGAATTAGATATATAAAGCGAGTTCGATTCATTACGTATGTGAAATACATTTTTTAATCAATACTATGCAGCTACATAACCCGATATGAGCAATAGCAAATCGTCCATTTTTTCGCGAAGTGACGAATAGGCATTTTCCCATTTTGAGATATAGGCAAAAGAATATCTTACCATTTTCAAACGAAATTATCATATACCTTATCGTTTACCTTATTAAGTTACCTAAATAATAAATGAATATACATTATCAAACACCTTATTATGTTACCTAAATTAATACATGCATTGAAAAACCATAAATTTCATTTTATTACTGCAATGACGTCATCAAACTTATTCGTTACTTCGCAAAAAAATATCAAATGCCAACAATATCTCAAAAACTAAAATAAATAGGATATTGAAACTTACGCATTTGAAAGACATCATTAAACAATGTTCAAATTTGGTGTTAACTCAAAATCGTTAAAAATGCCTATTCGTCACTTCGCGAAAAAATGGACGAACTATCATGTTATGAATACATAAATCACTGCAGCTCATGCCAATTTCACTGCCAGCTATATAGAGTTCATAATAAAATGCAATAAGCATAAGCATTAATCCATGAATAATCAAGCTTCTTAGCTGAACAATTGCCTTCCCAGGACAAAAATAATATAAACTCCGGAAATTACGTTTCATGAACTCTTTTAACATAAGACTTTCTGAAAATCAATAATTGAAAGTAATTAATTAAAATGTAAAATAAGTATAATCGCAATGTCGCAAGCTGAGCATTCGCAAGAATGCAAAACCAAAACACAAAGTCCATTATATAACATGAGGGATGGTCCGTTTTATAAGGTCTATATGTCTATAAAATGTATGTTTCTGCAACTTCCTTTTACAATACAATCCCAAGAATAGTTCGATAGTGCATCATATTTTCTCAAAGCTCAGACTGACGATTTCGTTTTTTGGGTGAGGCAGGGCCCCAAATATGTAAAACCTATATACCAATACAAGAGACGCTGGGAACAGGATAAAAATAATTTTATTCTCATCATTTTAAGTCAAATAGCAAAAACCGACATCCGGAAAAAAAACCTTCTTATAGGTATATTTTAAACACGCGCCTCTGGCCTTCTTTCCGAAATTGCTACCTACTCTCCGAATATCAAGCATCCTATACAAGGACCACCAATGACACTCTTCTAAAACCCCCTCCCTTCTTCCGAACCCCTCCCCTCAACCCCCTCCTCCCCTTTCCTCATTAACTTGTCAAGAGGTTTTTTCGTCGTCGCGAGTTTTTTTTTACTTTGTTAATGGATGTCTTTCCTTGAAAAAATAGCTTTCTCTTTTCTGAGACATTATTTATTTCAAGGGTCTTCATTTGAACCATTGCTTGGTGGTAAGAAGGCTGCATTTATCACCATTTATAAGCCATATCATGAGATTCCATAGGGAAATATTTATACATGTACAAACTGTTCATGCAAAATAGCGAGGGGTCTCCAATATGATAAAGTCTTTTTCGTTAAAATAATTCTGAGTTACTTTATTTTAAAACTTCTTGTGTGACCAAAGAAGTCATTATCTTATTAAAACGCATTTATGCAGGGAGACTTATTGCGTTTACATACATTATTTTATTATTTTTTACTTCTAAATTCTAGATTTCTTCTAGATTCTTAGATTAAATTAGTTAATAAACACTAGACCGGATTATGATTTATTTTTATAAGAGGCCCGAAACGTACTAAGAACCATGATTTTTAGTTCCATCCATCACCACATAACAATGTCACCAATCCCTGTCAGTTTGTGAAGCAACATAAAGATGCTCCAAACAAAAATCAATTAAATCTAGGGTTAGTGAACAAATGCCTGATTCCAATAATAGCTTAACAACACCAGCATAGTCATCAGCATTGTTAATCGGTTAAGTAAAGTTTCTATGAGTATTTCTAATTATTGAGTTATCGAGGATAAACACAGGGGAAATACAACGCATTATGTCAAGTGGGAAACATCCCGTTACACATCCCTCAGCATTTCTCCTGGTCATGAACGTTAAGGGACATTGCAGAATTTGCAGCAAGGTGATATGAATAAGGACCTGCCCACATGGAAGGCTTTTCCGGGTCTATCGATGATCAGTATCACCTAACAAACTGTAACTTTGATACATCCCTTAAGCGAAACTGGAAAACGCGTCTTGCTTTTCAAAACGCAGCGAGCATTTTTGAGTTTCCACTGGAGAATGCATTGGTCTTTTAGGAAAAACACTCGAAGTATCCGTGTTTCTTTAATAACACATACTAAAAATGTTCAAAACGGTATTCATGTGGCAAATGATACGGTCATTAGAAGGTCGTCTATCCGATATCCGGACGTTAATAAACGTTCGTTAAACTTTCATCTGAATACAAATAAGAACTTCCTCCCGACTTCCAGTCGGTTTGCCGACTGGGATGCATTAAATTACACCGACTCGGGTCAAAGACCTATGTTTCAGAACATATGCTCCAATAAAGATATAAATGGATATGTGTCGTATAATAATCTAATAACGCTCATCAGAGAATACTATCTAATGGAGTTTATCGTGTTTTTGCTGTACAACAGTGCTAGCTAGGGGAGTGATATTGTATGGTAACTGTCCATCAATACCGAAATAGTATAAATGAAATTTCCGTTGAAGAAAGATTATGATATTCAGTCACCGAATTAAATACATTGAATATAAACATATCGACTCGTCGTTTATATACGTGTTTGCGTGTTCGTTTCTTATTTCAAACAGTAAAACACGTATCGAAAACCAACAACAAAACCGACATAAGGCCGCGGTTACATTTATTCAAAAAGAAGCAACTATTGAAAGGGGTATGTGGTTAAATTGCATGTTTTCACGTTAATCTTGCTGTAAACCATAAGACAGGTCGAGTGAAAACCTGATCTTTATGAGTCAGTGTAACCGAGGCATAAGACGAGGCATTGAACGTCTCTGATTTACGTCTCTGATTCTCTGAAACTCTGTATTGTTCGGGCCTAAGTTCAAAAATGTTATTTTTCTTAATGTTATATATGTGCATTCGTGTTGATCTATGCATTCTTATGTCATTTATCTCGAATTCTTTAAACGAGCAATATACAACCTCGACTTATAAACGTTATAATAAAAGACCGTTTTTATATAACCTACCATATTGACTCATCCGGAATAATCCTTTGTATATCTGTATTGAGAGTGTATTGTTATTCAAAATGTTTATCAGTATAATCCCGTTGTTGTTATCCAGATTTTAATAAGTAATAACTTGATTAAATCACAGTTATCCAAACACTTTATTTTGTATTCACTTGAGATCTATTTATCCTTTTCATACAATATTCTTACGTTATTTGAGACAATGATCGTGTATCCAATACACAATACTGTTATTCCTTGTTATTAAACCCTGTTATAATTGCACGTTCCTCATTGCATGAATTATAGATCCATCATAATTATAAAGGCAAAATAAAAATTCATAAATCGTTCATATTAACCATAGACAATGCCTGCATCGAAGACTACTATTGGCATCAGGGTGCACTCCGTGAAACCGGGTAGTCCTCTAATAATAAAAGACTTCTATATTTCATAAAACTGCCTAGTCTTCTGGTACATTTTGCAAAGTTGCTCTATATGTTATTTATTGCCTTTGCTTCTTGCTGGTCCCTACTCAACAATAATTGAAAAGGGGTAGATGCAACCATGGACTTGCTGTACCACAATGAATGTTGCTAGAAAAATCTCTAAAATTTCACAATCGACAAATGTTGTGTTTGTTATTGTTATAATTTATGCGCATAGACATAGAGTCGGGAAAAAGTTACAAATGAAAATTAAAGTAATTATGCTTTGTGAGTGTCTAATCGATGCAATCCTAGCTTTCGTGTTATCTCGAGGACCATTTCGATATATTTTAAATATATTGAACGGATAAGCGCTGACTAGGTCATTGCCATATCTAATTTATATTTTTAATAGCATGAAGTATTCTTATAAGCAATCATAAAATACATAAATCAATATGTCGTTTAACTTAAGTGATTTGATATGAAGTTGACGTTTGAATTATGTGAATATGTTTGAGCAATCACATGATAGCGTGTAACAAACTATTTGAAAAGCTATCTTAAATATATATAGTCTGCGAACTCAAATGAACCCCGTGATTCTCGCATATATTTTCAAATAATGATCAAACCTATTCACCAAATGGATGGAGTGTAATATCGACGTACGCGACCAAAAATCGCTTTATCGTTTGACACCATTCTTATATGGAATCCCTCAATACAGTTATTTACCCTATTTACCGAGCCCCTGTTTACAGGGTACAGTTATATTTGTCTTATGGGGTTTCAATCGAAACGAAAGCCCTTGTTTCCTTTTAAAATCGCGTTTTCACCCCCAAGGCAATGCAATTGTTTCAGCAAACTACCAAACTACACGTACTCATGCAAGTGCCTAATCAAATTTGTTTAGGTGATTTTTTTTCGATGTTGAGTAAAGAAAAATCGATGAAAATAATTAGAAAACGTGAAAATAAGCGTTCTTTTGAAATGTTGATTTTGTAAATATATACAGATTCTAATTAAATCATGTTATGTCACCGACTTTCAATAGTTCAAGTCGTACGTAAGTCGTACCTCAATCAAAACTAGCAATGTTGAAATAAAATATATTTGTGGTATATAAGTAATAGCAAAATTGTCGTCAGACTTAATTGTACAAGAAATGAGTTTGATTTGAGAAAAAATGATTGTGGTTAATTTCAATGATAATCAATAATCCTGTATGGTAAGAGGATTACAGCACAAAATGCTCGTTAAAACCATTTCAATGGGCAATTAACGGCATAAGCTGTATTCAGTAAAACACCAGCCGGTTAAGAGAAAATATTCTTTCCTGAAACTGTTCATAGATAGGACGACAGAAATCATTCGATAAATGATGAACCAGAAACTTGACAGAATGTTTTTATTCCAAAATTATTATCAAAATATGGAGAAGTTGGCGAGTGTTTTTTTTTTTTAAATTATCACTATTTTTTTACTTCATAACAATCATGCATGTATCTCACATGCATTCGTCAAATTTCAAATCACAGATTACATTTTAAAATTGTTTCCCCACACCTCTGTATATAAGCATATTTGCTGAAAATCGACTCTTATAAAAACTTTCAATCACGTCTACATATTGTGATTGAGAAGGGCTTAGACTCAACTCCACCCTGGTAGAACGATCAACTAAAAAAATGTTTTTACTCATTGATGTTTTTTCTACCTTTTGTTTTTCACATTCTAGTCATTAAGAGTAATATAAAAGATCAGCACTGATTCCTGGATAAGCATCGATCCATGTAGTCATTTTTTAACGAATTCACTACATCATGTCCTATTCATAGGTCTTTTTCTAAAATCGCCTTATACTAGATCCAATCGTATCAGGTATAACGGACTCCTGTAGGTGCTCCGGTATTCGCAAATCAGAGTCATTCATCATGCGCCCATTCAGTTTGTAGTGATCCATTGCGAGCGCGGAACCCAGTATGAGTGCTTTGTTTTCGTCACTCTCGTTTTCGTCAACGTCTAAAAGAGAAACATTCATAATAATTAGACATAAAATAAAAATACACTCAATAAATTGTGGGACTTCAACCCTTCAACGGAAGATGGAATTTATGTATATGTAATAGGTTGATATGGTCGGGTTCTGTTTTTGAAATGTTTAGATAAAACGAAAGACAAATAATAGAACGTTTACAATAGAAGTCTAGTAGAATATATGGGTCTAGTAGAGTCTACATGCATGTTCAACATGTATGAATGTGTGTATGAATAACTTGCAATGTAGGCATATACTGTGTGCATATAAATTGTGCCAGTTGACATTAAAGTCATGTGTTAAAACAAGTTTCCGTTAAACGATTTTGGGCGATGATAGTTCTATCTAAGTTATATTTCCATTCGTGTTCATGGTGTGATACCAATATCGTACGGCCTTTGACGAAAAAAAACGTCCTAAAGATATATCTTGCCGAGAGGGATTGTTATATGCTTTGTTAAAATGAACAAGAAGATTACATTTACGAAAATGGCGTATGTTGTAACTTACATTCGACATAATATCTGTCCTTAGGGCAGCAGAAGCATTCATACCAACAAGGTCTTCGCATCATTCGTACTGTGGCCGCGTGCTGCTTAGTACCTTGCCGATATACCTTTATAACATAAATAAATGGCTATGAAACGAATCCAAAACGGATCCATTAAAACTTTGATCAAACAAGAATATGAATAATCACATGTTATATAATCGTGTCATGATTTCATTTCAAGAATATGAGGTTACGAATAGAACACCTAACTTTGAAAGATATAAAAAGGAAACAAATCAAATTTTCTCTATTACATAAACGTCATATTCTAATGTCTTGTGCTGCTTTAGATTTACCTTTACTGGTATATTCCAGTCATTCGTCATATTCACCGGATCACAATTTGGTCCAAACAGCCACACATCACAAGCCCCATTTCCGCAATTCTCAAACGTTCCAAAATTCCTTGCGCAAATGTCCCAAAAAAGGCAACATAGCTTAAGTTTAAAACTTACCTTAACGGGTATATTCCAGTCATTCGTCATATTCACCGGATCACAACTTGGTCCAAACAGCCACACATCACAAGCCCCATTGCCACAGTTCTCAAATGTTCCAAAATTCCTTGCACATATGTCCCAGAAAAGACAACATCGCTTTTCGATCGAGAACTTCCGGTTTCCTGTGGCGTCCTTGATGACGTATTTGCCGTTGATGCAGCATTCGTGGCGACAAAATCGAGGGCTAAAAGTGTGTTATGAATAGAAGTCGATGTACCTTAGATATTGATTTTTTTTATTGCAAACGAATTACTCTTAGGATTGCAATTCTTATAATGTAATAAACTTAAATGATTTTTTTTTCTTAAATACTAAATGAAAACTTTGATGAAGTGTCAATATATATAGATAAGATGCGCTGCTCATTTTATCAAAGAACAACGTTATCGCAACGTCACAGTGAAGGTGGTCGTGCGACGGAAGGGCGATCAACTGTCATATTGGCGCAATAAAAATAATGAAAACGTGTTTTTGTTAAATCCATAGGCGATGTTATACGGACGACCCTTATTAAATGGGTGTTTGAGAGGGCATTTGGGGGAAGCCCCTTGCGTTCATTTGCGTGGTTTACCTGTAATCAAAGCTACCGATAACTTGTTGTGTTTCGAGGCGGTTATTAGTCAGAATCTTCATAACAGCATAGTCTTTGCAGATGTAGAATATACAGCATGGGAAACAGGATTCGCACCATTGGCATCTCTTCATCGTCTAAATGATAAATAAATGGAGTCAGAACCGTTAATAAATATAAAACACCATATAGAAACCCAGCAGATACGGGCAAGAAGATTCGTCTAAATGATAAATAAAAGTAATCAAAACCGTCAATATATACATGCAAAAAACATATAGAAACCAAGCAGAAATTATGAATAAATGATAAATAAAAGAAATCAGAACCGTCAATATATGTTATAAAAAAAACATATTGGAACCGAGCAGAAATGATAAATAATTATAAATAAAAGTAATCAGAACCGTCAATATATTAAAAAATATATACATATAAATCGAGCGGAAACGGGCAAGAAGGTTTGTCTAAGATATCATAGTTTATAGGAATATTGGTTATAGTATATAGGTTATACCTGTAGGAATAACATATTTTACGTACAGTGTACAGGGCCAAACTCCTAGAAGATATATAGGATATATGAGAGGCAAGGGGTATGTTATATGAGAGGCGCTTGGTACAGGATGTAGGGATGAGAATAATGGAAGATTTGTTGTTTTTTTTATTATTTATTTTTTTATTATTTTTATTATTATTTTTTTTTGGAGGGGGGGGGGTGATGAAGAGAACACATCGCACCGAAATCGGTTTCGCAACCACCCAAAGTTACACTATAATGGGGTGCCTTCTAACACAATGCTTTACACGTCCCTCCTTATCATCAGATTAATTATATCATGATATTTGAATCGGCTTGAAACTGAAAAAGGTATAAATTTGCATTATATGAAATATTTGTTAGAACAATTAGACATTTTATTGGAAATTCAGAATCTAAATTCACCTGAAGGGCATGGTTTCCATTCGGCACTTCTAGCCTGACAACCTCTAAGCAATCGTTGCATAAATTGCAAAAATACGGCGACTCTAAAATGTATTGATCATATATATGTACCAAATGAAAAATTATTTTATTCAAAATATAGTTTTTCATCAATTGCTCATTTTATTAGAATTTTATGACATAAACAGCTATTATTTTATATAAGGTTCGACTTCAGTTCGCTGCTTTATGTTTTCCCAATTCATATGCTGAACACTTTTTTATACAGGAAGTATCTTACAAAATGTTTTGGTAAATGAAAAATACAACCTATCCAAATAAAATCCTGGGCCCATATTCTCCGCTATAACCCTAACCTTAAACTTATGCTTTTCCTCACCCTTTTACATTGATTTCAAGGGTAAGGTTAAGCTTAAGTGGAGCGGAAATACGGGTCCCGGTTGCTGAAACAATTAATTTTACAAACCTGAGCTTCCTCGATATTTGCTGTCCTCGTCATACACAAGAAGTTTTCTTTTGCAGCAATCGATACACGTTCGAAAACAACCCCAGTCTGAAGCGAAATTAATATGAATTTGACAATATCTGAGATGTGTAAATTACTTGCAATGAATTACGATATATGTTGCAAATATATCACATTAGACATTGCATATATGATGTTATTTCCGCCCGTTAAGTTTTTTTTTCAATGTAAGTAACAATCAAATATGCATAAAAGTATGTCGATAACTATCCAGTGAGTCTTAAAGTGATGATAATTCAATGAAATATGTGATATTTCGATTATACATGTTCATAGTTTAGTTTATTCAATTCATGCAATTCAAAAGTGATTTTATATAACATTAGATCAATCGCAAATGCTTTCGCACAAATATGAATTGCAATCAAATCTGAAATTCCCTTTGCCATACCTAGTCCCAGAAACGATTTTCTCTCAATCAATTGCAATCCCTTCATTGGCCTCAAGAATTGCAATCGAGGCCAATTCACTTGTTCCTGTGACGTCACTACATAGCCTTGATTGTGGGGGCTAGTATGACCTTGAGGACCAGGTTGGTACCCGCGATTGACCAGCCCTATCTCCTGCTGTGGTGGTGGTTGGAGCTGACCGTGTCTGTGAAAATAAGGGAAAATATGCATATACATGGAGATTTATACATGAATTTTACTTGTCTACCTTATTCCGTTTTCTATGAAACGGGCAAATTTCAATCGTTCAACATGAATCAATATATCAAATTTAAAAAAAAATTATATGTATTTATTGTATACTTGAAACACATTTTATGTTATGTTCATGTGAGTGGTATTTCAAATTTCTTTAAAAAAAAAACATACTTTGGTGATGAATATCAAAGAGTTCACCACAGTCGAAACTCCATTTTTCATTTAGTGATTTTCTCCCAAAATGATTTAATGTGAACACCAATATGGTATTCACAGATTCTATGTGTTTCAACATACCCTTTCCCTTCAACCCCATGCCCCTGTGTCGACCCTTGCGGTCCTTTGATATGTTCGCAATCGGCGTAACTCGGTGGCGGAAGCGAAAGATCGGGTCTTGGATTTTCATCCAAGGAACAATTGGACTGTTTCGAACCCAGTCGCTTGAGTTTGTATGCTTCGCTGGCTTTAGACTGTTTGGCTTTTGGCTGTTTTGTCGCTTGTTGTGGTTTTGGTTTTTGCTGTGGTGGATGATGTGGTTCATTGTCATCGCTGTCATCGTAGTCTAAAAACGGGATTTATTTTATTAAATATAGACTCTGTACATCATATCTTAACAATGGATATACACTACAGAATAGGATGCCAATGCAATTGACGGGTTTTGTGGATAAAGGGGCACTGGCTATTTAGGTACTTTTGCACTTAGATAATTATTGCGTCACGTATCTGCTGATCAATACCCCAACATAAAATTGAAGTTTGATATCGATATCGAGTATACCAATAATATGTATGACAACACCAATAAAATGTTATAGATAATTAATATTTCGCTTGAAGTCGATTTCTCAAAATAGCCAAAAAATCCACTTTTACGTCTTTATGCACACAATCCCTCAATTCTAGGGTCATATACAATGTTATTGAATGTCTGACGCATCAAAATGATTCTCTAATTGCGTTTTTGAGCAAACTAGTTCTATTACAAAATGAAAAGAATCATCCAAAAAAGCACTAAGTAAAATTTAAAATGCCAATTGAAGGGTTTCATGCACAAAATATAACTATCTGATTTCTGCAGTATATATAAATCGACTAAAAACAAAAAAAGTAATATATAGCGAAATTGTCATCACAGAAAATTGGATTACGATATAAAAAATAACATTAGATATATTGTCAAAAGACTCATATCAAAGGTGATACTACACAGTTCAGATACAAGTGAAAAAAAAATAGTTAAAGTTACTTTTTGCATGGAACCTTTCATTTACCTACCCGGTGGAGGAAAATCGTCGAAATGTTCATATTTTGCCATGATGCTAATTTCTAAAATAAAGTCGTGGTTATATCCGAACAATTTTGATATTACGATAAAATGATTATATCATATTCGAAGTGAATCCTCCCCTTTTTTACATCTAATTGATACATACATTTAGCTATTTTTCAAAAGCAAAAGTGAAGCCTCTTGTGTAAAAAAAAACATAAATCAAGATAACTTGAGTGTTATTGGAAAGCCAAAGTTTAGTAAAGTAATATTTTTATCAACTTAGTTATGATAAGGACTGTTCAGAATAAAAAGGGCATGTTATCTCTCCAGGTAATTTATAAAGAGTGATTGAATTTTGAAGTGTACATCACGAGCTGTTCCTCACAAAACGTGTTCCCCAGCAAATCCCAGCTGGCTTAATGAACTTGAGATAATTCGTTCTAGCTTGGACATTTGAGAAGTTTAATGAACACCTTTTTTAATACTTTTTTTTATTTTGTAATATGTAATTAATGAAAATAATTAATTACAAATAGATCGCAATGGCTTGCAATCTGTTATTTGTTTTTAACGATGGGTGATGGGTAACATTCAGCAGTTTAATATTTGCGAAAGGTGCTTCTTTTCGGCTCCAAGCTCGCTAGAAAAGGAGGAACAGCTCAGCTGGCTTGGAAAAAATGAACACCTTTTTGCAAATTTTTAATGAGTAAGGAGTTGTTCGTCTTAGTAAGATTTGTTTTTAGGTGGTTTAACAACTTTTGTCGCGGGGTGCCTTTCAATTTTCGACATGCATTCGGACATCACTTGCAACACTACATATCGAAAAGTATGTGAACGAACGGGACTGTTCATAATTTAAACAACAACATTCATATGATATAGGTCCTAATATAATAAAAAAATAACATTTAAATCGCTCAACATCAATCTTTGTTTGCCAGTAAAAATGGCTACCACATGACAATGTTATATTAATTACTTTATCGTTTTTTAAACTATGTTTTTTTTAATATATAAAAAGAAACATCTACGTCCACACTAAAATATATGACGTGTCTATTAATATTCTCAAACATAATATGCATCAATGGATTGCAGTAATCATAATAATAGTTTAAATGCCTCAACATATTTCCATTTTTAAGAAATAGGTCAAACATTTAGTCCATATTGACAAAGACACCGAAGACAGCTCAAATAAGTCATCTGGCTATTTACTCATCTATCTACTTGATGTAATCCATATGTTTTCTGCATTGTATCCAGAAGTTGATTCTGTCAGTGAGACAAAAAGCGAACACCTGTATCTTCTCACAGATATGTACATGCGTTGTTTGTTTGTTGAAAGGGTGAATGAATCCCGGGTTCAAAAGTCCCGAACATAAGTTTCAATATTAGGCATCAATGGACATAAAATTCCTTGTTTAATATATAATATAGAACCGCATGAATAAGTGTTTAGATTCAAGATGGGTAGAATCTATAAAGGGAAATTCTAATGGCCTTGATTACATTAAACAAGCGATTTACACTGTTTTTTTCTTTGTTGATGAATTTGCAAGAATAATGATGGCTCGTTGTGATGCCATAAATGAGTAAACATAATCAGAAGTGAGGTTAATTGTTTTTTTTTAGGAAACCAGCTCGTTCCTTGTTATTTTATGCTTGTTATACCTTACGACGATTCAATATTGTTATATGTTTATTGCACGAAAAGGTCGAATTTGAAACATCGAAGCCGATGGCTGCGTGTAATAAACACCTAACAACATACATTGAATACTGTATTCCTTTATTACACAGAAAACGTAACAGAAATGCAGGGTCATTGTTGGGCGATAATATAATATTTTAAAATTATCTTAAAAATCAGAGTGGATAATGAAATGTCATGCTCATTTAACATCCTTTATTTTTTAATCATATGACATCAATGATTTGAACATGAATTTATGTTAACTGATTGTTTTGACAAACAAACTGTTTTACTTTCAAACATTTCTAACAAGCAAAGTGCAATCGGAAAATAGTCCGGGTGCAATACACTCTTTATTTGCACACTGTCAATCTTAAAAATCAGAGTGGATAATGAAATGTCATGCTCATTTAACATCCTTTATTTTTTAATCATATGACATCAATGATTTGAACATGAATTTATGTTAACTGATTGTTTTGACAAACAAACTGTTTTACTTTCAAACATTTCTAACAAGCAAAGTGCAATCGGAAAATAGTCCGGGTGCAATACACTCTTTATTTGCACACTGGCAATTCCTTATAATTTTTGTAAGCGATACACCGTAACCATGTAATAAAGAAATGTTTAACAAAGCCGAAAGGTATCCCATGAATCTTTGGTGCGATCATGCGGTGACACCTTAAAGCAGTGACACGTAACAATGAAATAAAGATAGGATCTATCTTGTTATTATATGCTGATTAAACTAAAATACGGTAAAGAATCGAACAGGGATCCGTCACAATTACAATGTCAATACATTGATTCCTGGAATATAACAAATAAGGAATAGTTTTCTCAAATAAAAGAATCAGCGGTTTCTTTATATTTTTATTGTAAATTGTTCGTGGTCGACCTAATTCGGGATGTTAATACAAACAAACAATTCGAAATAAAAACACTTTTCGATAGTTTGACTATATATTGATACCGAATTATTCTATATTGAGCATTTTTAGCCAGCGGGTCATAATTGTGCCAGTTACGTCAACTCACAATTTAAAGACAACAAATGGGAACTGTCTCATGCACTTTTAAGGTCATAAGGAAAGAAAACAATATTTAGGTTGCAAATATATATATACTATTATTCTGTGGTGTCATCAGGATATTTCACTCAAATTGTTGATAAAATTGTTTTTAAAAAAACAGTTTGAGGTTAAGGGTATCAAATACACTGTATATATGCGCTTAAGATATGGTGAATTTTATATCAACAAGCATAAAAAGCTAATATTGTCAATTTTAGAATGTAAACCGTAGGATTCTACATTGATATATCCTACAATGTCGCCGATACCTAGCGTAACCACGGCAATTAAAAACTATTCATTCGCTCGAAGAATCATCTTTCTCATCACTGCATTTTCCTTCGTATCATATGTCGATGGAAATATTTACGATGTTTACGAAACTGGATTAATGATAGGATCGGGAAGTTCAGCAACAACAGAATATGTAACTTCTGCAATGAAATGTGCTTTTAACTGCTATAGACGGATAACATGTTTGGCTTACTCAACGCGTCGGGTAAGTCAAGGTAAGTTAATGCTGCAGCAGTATGCTTAATTTACTGTGAACGCTGTGAAAATCAAAGATGAATAATAATCTTGACAATAAAGTATGATATGACTGGCTGAACAATATTTTGTTCGAATTTTGCAGTTATTGAAGCAAAAATAAAATAAGCTACCCGCAGCCGTATTAATCGTTTTAAAGTTACGGATCTGTAGATTTTTCAGCATCTATGATCATTTTTTCCCGGCATTTGTAATGTTTACTAGAATAATGGAGCGTTCAGAGGGACTTTGCATCTGCGTCAGCGGAATTTAAATTGGTATAAAACATAGTAATCCCTGCGGAATTAATACCGCTAAGTTTACTATGTTTTATACCAATTTAAATTCCGAAGACGCAGACGCAAAGTCCCGCTGAACGCACCATAATGCGTATCATATAACCGATGGGTGACGTCGTTTCATTCAATGAAGATTATGCGTTTGGGTGAATTGATTTAATGTTGCGTAAATATTGATATTTCTTTTATTTAGATAGGTACGAGTGTATACTAAGCGATCAGTCACCGATGCGAAATACGTTCCAGACGTCTGAAGTTGCTGATAGTGTTTTACATAAATGTAAGCAAGCCAATCTAGAAATTGGAATAATAATTAAGATAGAAAGAGGTTCACTGATAGTGGAAATATGTGTTTGGATCCATTCAATTTCGTCTTTAAGCTGTTATTTTTTGGGATTTACTTCGTGATAACGGCTTTCATATTTAGCAAGAAAAAAAGATAGTTTTAATATTGGGCAGCCTATGCTAGTTGCAGTCTACACGTTGTATTTTTGCACAAACTTAAACTTCTTATATTCATTTGATGGAAGTTTCCTCTTTTTTTGCAAATCACTATTCGTTCGATGTATGTTTCCAGTCGTTGAGTAACAGACCAAGGAATTCTAACAAAGCAATAGTCTTGTATTCAAGAAAAGTATTCAAATTGTTACTTTTTGGGTTTACTTATGTAGTTAGAATTAGTCGAATTTAGTTAGAAAAAAAATATTGGGCGGTCTATTCTTCATGCAGTCTACAGTTTATATTTTTGCACAAAACGTAAACTTCTTATATTCATTTGATGGAAGTTTCACTTTTGGCGAAATCTTTTTTTTTTTTCATTCGATATATGTTTCCAGTCTTTTAGTAACAGTATCAGACCATTGAATTATATTATAATGATAATCTTGTATACAAGAAAATGTGTAATTGGTACAATTATGATACCATATGTGACGCATTGTTATACAAGTAAAGATCAAACATTTTTATAATTTCTTCTCAGTGCGCCTTCATTGCGGTCTCCTCTCCGACCACTCCCTAGCAACCCCGGGTGGCAACACTCCTTTTGCCAGTTTCACCGTCACAAACCAATCAGGTAATGCATTGTTTCATTTTATTGTTTAATCATAATGTTTTATTTTATTGTATGTATGTCATGTATTCTTAATTAGGCCGCGTTCATGCCAAAGAAAAATAATAAAACGGATATATTGCAAAAAAAAAACGTATTTTATCTTGAGCAGTAGGGATAGATTGCTATGTTTTTCTACAAAAGTTACTTTTGAGCTTTCTGTTTTCAAACTGGTAGTGTCGGCTTCTTTTATTTGCGTGAACGTGCCTTAATTATATATATTGTCAAAGTGTTCCCATTTTTTACGAAACTTGTATTTATTAAACACTTTTTTATCCACAATAATGCGGTGATAAAATTGTGTAAGACTTAATTCAATGAAAACACGAATCAAAATGTTCTTTTATATGATTAGTTATTGTTGTACATTTATGCATATAATATATCAAAGAAAAAACATGCGAATTCTTAACCAATCAGGTCGCTTCATCACAGTATACTGGATCGACTATCATGGCGTTGAATCTGGCTTCCTGTATCTAGCGAACGGTGAATCGAATTCGCAGGGGTCATATGAAGGTCATGTTTGGGTGGCGGCTGATACGGATGGGATTATTGTACCGCTAGGAGGAGAGTGTGTATATCATACGGAGGGCGGGGATGTTGAACTGATTGCCGCAGACTAGACGTGTTAAAAGTGATTGCTCGATTTGCAACTGTGCATAGGATCTGGGGATGTGCAGCTGATAGCTGAGTTTTTGTTTACACTTAATCGGTCGGTTGGTTGGCATTTAAGTTAGGTTTATGGCTGAATGTGCATAGTTAATAATAATATATACTTTGCATCCTGAAGTATCTAATATCATTTTAGAATAAAAGTACGTTTTGTGTATGGATAGTATTCGTATTTTAAGATAAAATCTAATTTTAGTCAAGCATTTTGTTTATGTATCCTTAAATTCAAATATCGCCAGACTACTTCTGTAATATAAATTATCACATTGAAATAGAGCAGCCATTAAATTGTTATTAACATGTGAATATTCTTAGGCTAGGGTTGAATGATGACATTATGTAATGTTTATTCAGGATATTAGAATGAAAATTCTCGGGTCATGTAGTTTCAGCATTATATCATCCAATGTATTTACAAACATGGTAAGCATAATAAACACATGATAACAATATGAAATAAAACTGTTTCGTATACATTTGTTATATTGTTAGTTATTACTACATGTATAAGTTACATGGCAGTTTTGTTGTTAACATTCTTGGATACTACTAGCATGCAATTCATGCATAGAACGTTAAATAACTCGCTCCATTTTATTTCACGCAAGGCAGATATAATAAATTGGAGTTCGATTTCAAAGAAATAGGGTACTTAATACATCAATTCTTGCTATATCGAAGATAATGCATAATATAATACACATCAGTTAAACCCAAAATAGAGATTGCCAGATAAAAAACCACTATATGCTAATATTGAAATGATAACGCATATAAGATGCTCACCAAATGAAGCATGAATTTGCTTACACATTTGTATGATAGATATGTGTGACATCAATTTCATAAACTAACAAATTAGAAGGAAAACGACAAATCGACAAATCAACAACTTGATATTCTAGCTTGACTTTCACTTCTACTCCTTCGAAATGATTAAGTGGGTGATCACAAAATCTCCCCTGTTTTCATAAAAATACATACATTTTGGTTCTAAAATTATCTGGGCTTCTCTTTATATTCTCTTTATATTATACACACAGTGAACCCTTTTAATACGATATATAACATCCATATTTGTCATAGAAACTAATCAATTCAGTTTTTTTCTTGCATTTATCTTGTACCAATTTCAAATCGACAAATCAGCAGCTTGATGTTCTTGACCTTCACGTCACTTCCGTCTTCCAACGGGTGAAGGTCAATGCTCCATTCAAAGGCTTCAAGGTCATCGGGTTCATAGCATTGGCGTTTCTGGTCTTGAGAGGCCATCTACAATTGCAGTTTAGGAAAAAGTACGAGATCAGTCCATAAATTGAAAGAAACGTCTACAGTGCAACGTTTTAATTAATGGAGTTGAGCGAGGACGACTTAGTTTACTGTCCATTAATACAAATAATGGACTACGAAAACAAAAGAGCTCTAAACTAAATGTTTTTTTATTGGATGTTATCTCGATGAAAGACGAGGATAAGAAAACAAAATGTAAATAGCACTTACCAAATCGTAAGAGGTTGTTTCACCGCTATTACCCCGCGTGTTAATGGTCACTTTACTCAGCCCATCAAAATTGATGCACAGTGCCTCCATGTAGCAATCGATTATCAAAGATAATGGACTATGATAATAGAAGAGCTCTCAACTA
>LQRL01035740.1:0-11659 GCA_001703475.1 Hydroides elegans
CAGACGGACAGACGGACGGACAGACGGACGGACAGACGGACAGACGGACGGACACCCCAACTCTATAGGCCCCCAACTTTGGGGTTGGGGCCTAATAAAAGGTTCAGAACTTTTGCAATGGGATATAATACGTTATATAACAAGCCACCTGAACTCAGGGTGGTGGTAATAAAGTGCAAAAAAAATGATTTCCGCCCGTTAGATCAAATGGGACTTGTTTCTGGTAAAACTAGAATGCATGTACTTAACAACAGACATAAAATCATTTCTGTTCGAATTTTGTCTAGGTTCGGCCATTTTTGACCTCAAATCTACTAGTCTATTTGGGGTTGGGGCCTAAAACCTAAACTGAAGCGAGGCCACAAGTCAACCGTACTACGATCATCACGTCACAACATTAAATAGCGGCTAAAAATATTTGAGAAGATTTATAACATAGATCAAAAGATTTATTACATACCCGATAACTTGTCAGTATATTTCTTGCTTATTGTAAAACATTTAAAAAATGACAAACATAATAAAACAACAAAGATGTTATTCAAGATAAGACACTACCAACCAATGAAGGTTATACCGTGCCATTTTCAGTATGCAAACATTATATACATTTTCACTTCATTTTCTACGACGAAGACGTTTCATATTTCGTGTGTCGTTCATTAAGTCTCGGTTCAAAACGATGATCGACATGTTATAAATTAATATCTTCGTTACGTGCGTGGATCATAAATGCTGAACCGAAATGAGGTCACGAGCTTACTGTAAAACGTCCATCACGTCACAACATCAAAAAAAGCGACTTAAAATATGTAAATACTTACGATTTATTACATGCTCGATAAACTGTAAGTACATGTTATGCTCATGTTAAAAGATAAAATAAATTGTCACTTACCTAAAAATTATTCTAAGAATGAATAATTTTCCCTTACTTCTGATACATTTTATCATTTCTACATTATTTCGTTCGAATCCAGATCCGACGCTGTGTTAATTTTATTTTTTTTACAAACATATTTCATCAAGTTTAAGCATCTTCCTTAGTTTATGTTATCTTTCTTTAGTCTCTATTTTTTCCCCATTCTCCTTATCCGAAATCTTTCAAAATGAAACTGAGTGTTACTTGCTCCCAAGCGGAGTCTTGGCGGAATGATCAAAGCAAGAGACGCCGACCGAAACCGAAATGCACGAATCAAAACTGGTTGACATCTTAAAAGGCCACACCAACCAAAACATACGACAGTAAAGTGTTTTCGTTTTAAAATATATCATCCGCTTTAAAGAAAGAAATCCTATTTGTACTCATAAACTTGTGTATTTCTTTACTATGGTTGAAAAAATGCTGTTTACATATTTAAATAGCTTATTTTCCATTGAATCGTCCAGTTCAAATTGAGTAAATGACTGACCAATACCCGTATACTCAAATCGCCTGGCCTCAATGTGAGTCAAGTGCGGGGAAACAGAAACTGTTATGTGTTCTATTTATAGACTGCCTGTGGGAAGAAACTCTTATGAGATAGCTCAATGAGAGCACCCAAATAATGTTTTTGTATCAAATACAATTTTTCCAAGTAACAAATATATAACTCATTTTAGTTGTTACTTGGCCATATTGATTACAGGCAAAGACTTCCAGAGAAATATTCTGCCACAACCAATTACTGTTTTCAGATGTTAAAATTAAAAAATCCTAAGGGTAGATGATTATAGAACGTATAGCAATATTGTGTTTTAAAGGGCCATTTCATAAACCGAAGCGTTACAATTGTGATTTAATGACAAATACTACCGCCAAAACCAGACCGCCTTAACCACACTTGATAAATGGCTTAAAATTTTAATTATCGAGAAGTCTGTAAAAAATTGATATCTGTAAATTATGTTTGAGGTTTCACTGGAAGAAAATATTGAAAAGTGTTTCAATTTGGAACAGTTCGATAAAGGCTCACATTTAAGATCGAAATGTGGCTTTATGTAGATATTCATTTTTTGTTTGCCTACACTTTTTTACAAGATGCAAGTTTAGTGCATATGGCTGTGTTCACGCAAAACATAAACTAGTTCGTTATGTTTTATGGCCCCTTTTCCTTACCAATAGCGCATTTTTTGAATATTTGAGTTATGTGCGATAAAATTCGGGTGTTTGACACATCTGTCCCAACCACTTCGGCCCCTTTTGGAAATGACACTTCGGCCCCTCGTCAAGACCCTTTGGCGACTCATGTAAAGACACTTTGGTCCTTGGCAAATGACTATTCGGCCCCTCACAAAAGACGTTTCGGCCCCTACAATTACTTCTTACAAATCGAGAAATAAGGGCTTCGATTCCGAACTCCATTTCTTTTTCAGCTCATGAACATGTCAAAAATATCTTTATGATATTTCATGACAAAGTTTGATACAGTATCAAGATTATATATGGAAAATAATCAAACAATATAGAAATGATTTATATTGGAGAAAAATGTTGAAAGAGTTAGGCTTTCGTCTTAATTCGTCATCATAATAAGGTATTCTCATTTCGATTGAAATAATACACATATAAACTGGTTAGAATACTGGTCTTTCATTTTTATAATACGGAGGGGTAGAGGTGGTAGGGGCATAAAAAGAGGGGCCGAAGTGTCTTTAACGAGGGGCCGAAGTGTCTTTTGCTAGGGGCTGAAGCCTATTTTTGTGAGGGATAGAAGTGTTTTTTTTGTGATAGGCAAAAGTGTCTGAACAATGGGCCGAAGTGACTCCTCCAAAAAGGACCGAGGTGGCCAATCAGGGCCAAAGTCGTAGGAGCCGAAGTCGTAGGGGTGTATAAGTACTGTCCAAAATTCCTAAAATTCAATTGACATACTTAACAACTCCGTTTAGTGTTTTTTAACTGTTTTTACGTGAATAAAGCGTATATCTCTCATGGGTTTATTTGTTGGTCGATATCCACTTAATTGATAAGTTAGGTAAGCGAGAACATCACCGACGCAACTTGCGGGGGAAAGCAAAATATATTTGTTTAAAAGCTCACTTGGAGGGACACTTGGCTTTTCCCTCCTATACATGACACTTTTGAAATTTATTACCAAAAATTTGATATGGATGCATTACAAAAGCTTCGTTTTAAAACAATGACCATTGACTATCGAGTTTTAGAATATTTTTTTTGTGAAGACGCTATTTGGTGCAGTCGATATGTGTAAGCTCACACCTGGATAGCTGACATGGGAAAGTCCCTCATCATGCTCAGCGAAGTCCAAAGTCTATTGATTCCCATGCTTCTTCTTTTGGACCCGCATTCATGAATTGATCTATCATTATCATTATTCTAAACATAGAATTCAATATTATCAAATCATTTTAAAATCATCCAATATAATAAAAGTGTTATGTGGAAAAATCTTAAGAAATTATAGGGGTTTCGATTCTGAAAATGGAGGTCTAACTTACATAGTTACATATCATTATATGAAGCTTTTTTGCTATAAAACTGATATTCATATTTGTTATCTGTATTTTGGGCACAAATTGAACGTCGCTACGATGTCGTAAAAAGACGTCTCAACGATGTCACAGGCCTACAATGACGTCCCATGAACGAATTTCCAATGAGTCGACCGGAGCATGGAATTCATTCAAGGACGTGGTGCAGATGTTGTCCTAGTGATGTTGTATGTCGGCGTCCTCTGGAATTCAAATGGCATTGTATTTTAATCGGGACGTAATCCGACTTCATTAGAACCTCACTTAGAGACTATCCTTTTTAAAACACATATCGTGTTTTTTTTTTCTTTTTACGATTTAAATATGCAATATATCTATTGCAAATTAGAATATGCTAATGTAGATTAATTGTTCAAGAGCTTTGCGAATACGTATCCAGAAAAGTATGTTTTTTATCATTTCTTGTCATTCTTATTAGATAAATAATCTTTATTTCTAATTTTACCTTGAAAGCTTAGATCTATATTTATCATACTCCCGACATATGTATTTATATGATATTTATACATGTATATCAAATATGTTTAATGTTTTAATAAAAGTGTGCGAGTCATCCAGATACGCGAGAAAAAAAAAACAAATAAATTTGTTTCAGGATATTCATTTTCCAGTGAAGGGTGTTTATTTTTTACAAGCGAACCGAGCTGTTTCTTCCTTTCTATCTAGTTAGTATCAAATTCCTCAATTCTTCGACAAGGTGTACCGATAAGAACCTGTATATTATCTTGAAATTCTTATCTTTCACTTTTTTTAATTGCTTGCATGAGCGCATTCTGAATTCCGGGGGCAAACCCGCTCCAAATTGGAGCTTGTGGAAAGACAACGAACGGCGTTGACATGTCAGCGAACTTGCAAATGGTCAAAATAAATATGTCAACGACTTCATGTTATCACATTTAAAAGGTATTAAATTAGTTGGCCGAACTCGTCCATTGAAAAGATAAATTGAAGTTTTAAAAAATAAAAGAAAATAAATTGCGTGCTACTGAATGGCTTGAATAACATGGTCAGATAAGCATGACAATTAAATATCAACTATATTTAGTGTGATTTTATCCAACTATGTCAATGGATGGTATATACATGTACATTATTTGAAAGAGTTCCCAGTGGGGCTTTCTTTAAAAATATTTCCTTTTCAAGTTCGATTCTATCTAAATAATTTCAAAAATCGCGTTTCAGCTACTATATATTTACTTTATATTTTATCATTTTTAAATATTCTCCCAGAAATTGAGATTTAAATCTTATTAAAATTCTACAGCTCGACAAATTCTAGTTTACTCTATGAATGTATAGACATTGATATTTTTCATTTACACAAATATATTTTTCACTATATAAATTATAAGGTGTCGGTCATGGTTGGTTAAAAACCAGTAGGGCCTATATACTTAAAACGGTTCAAATCGAAGCGCCCACTCACAATTTGCAGAAAATCAAGAAGAGGACAGGCTTCATAAAAATAAAAGTACGAATAATACGCGTTTACAAAGAAATATAGGATTACAAATCAAATAACATAGCATAGTAATATTAAGTCATAATTAAGACACATTTTCAAACGTTTCTTTGTGTGTGTGTTAGCTATGCCATTATTTAAAACAATAATATTAGTGGTTTATTTAGTATTTAAATAAGGTTTTAAAAAGCACTGATGTGAGACGTAAATATGTATAGAAGGCGAAATCTGTTTTTGAGTTATGATCAGTTTTGGGTTACTCACTATTTTCAATAGGAAAAAAACATGAAATATATTTTCTTTTACGTAACAAATGAAATCATGATCATACTTAAGTGTTATTCGTTTTGTGTTTGTAAATGCTGTTTCTGTAACAAATAGTAAGTGACCCATAAACTGGTTGCGGGTGACTCAATAACTGATTAGCACGTCTAGGTATTTTTCCTTCTTTTCACGTTATGTTTATTCTTGTTCATTTTGATTTCAGGAAAAAAATCAGCATGCTGAGACTTTGTTTAATTCTAGCGTTTGCTGGATTTGCCGCACCAGCTAGTGAGTTTATCTAAAATTTTCCAAATATTCTAATTTTGTGCGTATTATCAATGAATCAATAACTACGTGAAAGTATATTTTATGTTTTAATAATAGTTTGGAACATGTTGATATACAGTGTATTGATACATTTGACCATTGTTTAAATTTCATAAAGCACAATTTTTATTAAAACTATTAAATTGCCTAGGTGATATTGCCCGGTATAATGATTATGGTGCGTTCAGCGGGCTTTGCGTCTGCATCTGCGGAATTTAAATAGGTATTACACATAGTAATCCCTGCGGAATTAATACCGCTAGATTTACTATGTACTATACCAATTAATATTCCACAGACGCAGACGCAAAGTCCCGCTAAACGCACCATTTTTAATGCGTCAACTATGTCATTACTTTTTTACAGCATTCTTCTTGCCCTATGGCCGTACCACTTACATTCAAGTGACCACCAAAATGGAATACCACAACGCATCTTCGTATTGTCGCGATCGATTCAACGGTAAACTGGCGATCATTGATAGCGATTTACAACTGCAAACGGTGAATCTAATCGTTGCCCAGGGTAACGGTCTGGAGGGCTACATGGAGACGGATCGCACGTGGACGGAAATGTGGGTTGGCGGGAAAACGGATTCCTGGGCCAACTCGATGGTGGATGCACGCAATATTAAAACTGGTATGGAGATTTTGTATTGATTTTGTAAATATTAAATCTGGTCCTTTCTGTGTCTTTTTTTTCATTTAGCTATTCATTCTTTGTTCGTGAATTCTGAGACAGAAATAGCCAAAATTCAAGCGCACGTTAAGGTTGAAAATTTGATTTTTTTTTAGTCAGATCCCAATAATGGTGTACTATTGTATGCTTTGTTAAAAAATCCAAATTGAATTTTTTTAAACATAGATTACAAAAAAAAACGCCAAAAATACCAGTTGTTATTCAAGACAAATATTCATTACGAAATAACATTTTCAAAATTATCTATCTATGATAATTTTAATAGCTGTTTGTTGAACAATAACTAAAATGTAGGGTCTGTCCAAATGTAGCATGCTTTATTTTCTCAGGTGAGAATGTCCTGATCCTCTCAAATTACAAACAGGAGGGCAACGACTGTTACTATCCATTCTGTCTTTTCGCCAAATCGGAATCGGCAACATTCTTCGGCAGCATTGAAAAAAGGAGATTCCTATGCGAAAGCCAGTCGATGCAATTCAATATGGTTGTTTCGGTGACCGATTGAAAACGTTAATCAACGTTGGCTGTTCCTTAATCTGTTTCGAAAAATGTTCATGGTCTGAGACTTAATTCAGTTCTAGCTTAAACTTCATTTCTTCAACATTAACTTAATTTACATTAACATTCAGGTATAATTGTGAGAATGAAGATAAACAATATGTTTTATATGGCTATGATATAGTAATTTTAGTTTGATTGTAACGTGGAAAATATTTGAATTATTGCGGAAATATTTATCATCTTCCAATTGTTGAATAAAACATCATGCAAATTCCGTTTTGTATTGATTTGTATCCATATATACTAATAAAATGAAGCGACAAATTGTATGTGTTTAAGATTCTTATATTCATCTGATTGTAAACATCATTTTGTACTTTCTCTTTATTTTCGTGACAGCCAAAGAATAATATGTATTTACTGCAGTGTTTTTTTTTAACTTACAATATACTAAGGAGCGTAATCTCGGAATGAAGACATCAAGAAAAGATACTTTGAATGAGGACATTGTGACATTGAAATCCATCATTAAGCATTGTCAACGGCAATTAAACTATCGTAATTCATTACTCAATGCTAGAGTATTTGCTCTGTAATTTGTCGCAAACCTTGCAACATTTAATATATATTGTACGAGATCAGGATTACGAAAAATAAGTTATTTCTCATGATCGAATTCATAAAAATTAAAGGTCCCAAAACGCGACCAAACCATTTATTAGAGAATTTTAGAAACTATCATTTTCATTTCGACTTTCTTATTAGGCGCTTGTAATATGTAATCTTTGAAACTTTTTGGCCATGAGTCAACTTTGGAAACTTTATGGGAATACAACTTTTTGGCTAGAATTTTTTTGTACCATTTCGTCATTTTTGGAAACTTTATGTGCACATAACTTTTTGGGCGGAAACTTTTTGGGCGGATACCCGTTTGAACATATTATATCATTGATTTCTAAGACAGCAAGAATTGGCTAGAATTTTTTTGTACCATTTCGTCATTTTTGGAAACTTTATGTGCACATAACTTTTTGGGCGGAAACTTTTTGGGCGGATACCCGTTTGAACATATTATATCATTGATTTCTAAGACAGCAGTACGTACCACCCATTTTGCTAGGTCAGTGTTTGATTTTCCCTATTTTGCTTATAAAATAATCTTAGAATGAAAATGCCATGATGGAATGAAAGTTTCTAGTCAAATCTATCTAAATAAATATAATGAAAATTATAATTGTTCTTATTATGTTGTTTATTATGTTGTTTATAATTGTTCTTATTATGTTGTTTACAGTGTGGTATGGTCCTGAGCCGATAGTTCCTCATGAAGGCTGTTTGTGACTCTTAAATACGATATCAATCAACCGTTATCGCGCAGCCAAACACATCCTCACATGGCAACCAGAACTATCGGGTAAAACAGAATGTGAGTTTTCTGGTTACAACCGCTAAACCTATAGTTCCTCATCAAATTCAACATAATGACTCTCAAAAAATACCACAAAAAAAAGAAAAATCGTCAAAAAGGTGTTTTTTTTAAACTCCTAAAATCTAAAAGCTAGAAATAATTTTCTCACAATTTCCAAGCCAGCTGGAATTTAGTGTGGAACAGCTCATGAGGTGCTCTTAATGTCCGTTTGGCCTATTATGTTCAAATGCCTACACTCAAAGAACGCGTTTTTGTCCATAAATTTGATCAATTTGAGTAAATTGTTTGATAAAAGATGCTGATGGTATGACAGCATGCCTATACATGTTTATATAGACTAGACTATGTGAGCATTCGAACACATTGTGGGAAGCGATTATCGGAGTACATCAAACGAGGTTTATTCTTTTTTGCTTTTTGGTGTGTCGGTTTCTATTTATTTATTAGTTAAATCATATTACTTTTTGAAAACAAAGCCTGTCTTTATTCTTGATAAGTAATATAAATACTTTTTTATAGTTTATATTAGAGAGGATTATATTTTTAACAATTTGTCTCATTATTTGAGTATTAATTATGTGAGACATATGGTTCCTTCTAAACAACAATTTACAAATTCTGATACATATTTGGTGCTCCACATATTTTGTAAAGTTCATTTTTAAAATTGCGAAATAATTTTAGTTGCACATACCTCGATGTACTGGAGGTACATACACATTGGCCTTTTCAACATATTTTTAATCACAGAAACACAGAAATAATTATATAGTAAGAATATTCGAATAATTGTATAGCAACTTGTTGGGAGAAAACTAATTCAAACTAAGTTAGAATCACACCGTCGGATAAAACAAATTCAAACAATTACATAGAAAAATCATACTATCAGCTAGGAGCAAATCTGAAACTTTAAAATTTATGTGTTAATTGTGAATCCAGTTCATATTTAATTTTTCTGGCAATGCTTAATGTGGTTTATAGGTACTAGGTAGAGAGCATATAATAATTTTAGCTACTTTATATTATTACACATGTTCATCTCTCATCAAAACTGTGTTAACAATAATACATATATTCATGTTATTTTTGTTTCAGAAATTCAAGATGTTGAGAATATGTTTGATGCTTGCATTGGCTGGGTTCGCAGCTTCAGAAAGTAAGAAAAAACTAATTGATATCCTTATTTTTCAAATATAAATCTTGCTAAATGTAAACATAAAGTAGTTACTATGAAAGTATATGGATCAGAAATTATTATCGAAAAAAATGATTTAATAAAAAAGAAAATATATTCTTCCTGAAAAGTGGCCTCTATTTTTATACAGCATTAAGCAAAATGTACGTAAATACAGAATATATGCATAAACATTTTAATAAATTGCATTATTGTTGTAATAAAATCAATGTTATATGTTCTCTGTAATCTATTACAATTTGCTTCATATATCGACTGTATAATCAGTAATAATGATGGTTTCGTAATGCTAGTTTCAGTGTAGAAGATCGCAAAACTTTGATGAGAACATGTTCCGCCCAGCATAAAAAGTTCTCCGCTTGGCCTTAACTCTTCACTTAAACCTTTTGCTAATATTTTAAAGTTGGTTGTTAGGGTTACATAAAAATAAGAATAGTAGAGAAACTGGGTCCAGACCCTGGAATCGTCACTACCCTGGAATCGTCACTTATCAAATAAAGAAATATGTCCATACAACACTATTAGTACTAATGAACAATTATTTTGTAGCTTTCTTCCTATACGGCGGTGAGACCACCTACATCCAAGTGAGCGATAAAATGCGATACAACGAAGCCGTCAACTATTGCAAAGACCATTTCAACGGGCAACTAGCGACCATCGAATCTGAGGCACAGCTGCGAAAAGCGAATCAGATTGTGGCGCAGGGTTTCGCTATGGAGGGCTTTTTGGCGACTGATCGAGAATGGACGGAAATGTGGGTGGGAGGGAATACGAATGCTGAGTTGAATTCGGTGGTGGATGCGAATACGGTTGGATCTGGTAAGATGATTTGAAAAAAGGTTAAAAATAGGATATTTAACAAATGTTATACAATTGTATTCAAGAATCGCGAGTTTTCGCTTCTCTTGTGGTCATTTAAATCGCTCCATCCTACCGCGATTCATCAATCGCGATCCGTTTGATCAGACATATAAATGTTCACTTTGCCATGGTTATCACATAAACAGAGTCTAAAGCTATATTTCAGAAACTTTATAACATTTATCGCAAACGTTTTTTGGTGAATTTGGCATTTCTAAATGAAAATTTATCTTTTGAATGGACACACAAAATACCATTTGCAAGTACAAACTGAGCTGGTTAATAAACAACCCGCATTTTCGATTGCATCGCCCACTAAAACCATGAGTGCAATTTAGTATAATTTTTACGCCTCAATTACAAGTTCATACATATAATAGCACCCTCATCATATATTTCAGGCGCAAATGTCATGGCATTTTCAAGCTGGGATGAACCTTCATGCCCATACGCCTTCTGCCTTTACGCAAAGCCCGAATCCGATTTTCCCAGAAGAGTGCTGTGCGAAAGCCGCGCGATGAAATTCAGCATGGCTGTATCTATGAATTCCGAGCTCTAGACGACCTATTTCTGACCGATTACGGGAGGTCCTCTTGTTCTTTTAAGGGCCTGGCCACACCGAAAGTTTTTTTCCGGACTTTTTTTATCATAATGAGTCGTATTGGTCCATCTTTTAATTCTCTGTGTGTAGCTAAATATAAGTGTTTTTTTTGCGTCTTCTAAAAAGCCAGACGCGGTTTTGAGTTTGAATCAGGGAACCGTTGAAAACACGGGTCCTTAGAGTCTCTGATAAACGTTCGTGTTTTGTTGATGAATATAAAAACTAAAAACCGATATTGAGTATAGACGAAACAATACTTACAATTATTGATATAACCCCTTACAGAGTTAATAATTCATCAAATGATTTTTTAATGAATTCTTTTAATGTTTCTAATTACAAGTAAGTGAAATAAAATAGTTTAACGATTATGCATTTTCCTTCCTATCTTCCACCGTTCTTCAAGAATGACTGTTTATTATTTTTAGATACATGTAAATGTTGGCTACGTGTGTTCACGCAAAAGTCATTTCGAGGGGATATTTTGATTTAAATACAATTGGTTGAGCTATTGAATATTGTTTTTGTTTTGTGTCGATATTAGCATCGAAAATTGTACGTCCATATGACGTCGGGTCTATATGACTATTGAGCTATTGAGGGGGTGGGTGTATCTATATATTTTGACATTATTTTTTAACGTAGATGTTAACGTAAATGCGATGCCAAATGTAATTAATGAAAAAAATATATATTTCAAAATCTGAATAAAAATACATAGATATACTTTCACCATATTTAAATTTGAATCAAATTCGCATTTGTTTTATTAGTTGTGCTTTAGCTCTTTTTTAGAGTGGGGGGGGGGGGGGGGGGGGGGGG
>LQRL01035748.1:10202-21351 GCA_001703475.1 Hydroides elegans
ATAATGCCGACCATGAATTGTCCATGCTGTCTGTAACTCACTTCCAAACTTATTCTGAATGGGTGTGAGGCGAATTTCGCGATCCTGATAATGTATCGTTATTCGCGGTCTACCGGAATACTGACGATCGCGGGTCAATCTGGCTTCTTCTAAACGTCTCACGAGACGTTAAACTATTGTCCGATGGACGTTAAAATGATCTGCAACAGCATTGTGTGAATCCCCACCCATAAACATGCCTATATCTCGTTCCCTTTCGATTTCGGAAAATTGTGACATCTTCAATCTTAGGTTGCTTCCATTTTTTTCTTCTTGAATTAACCTTTCCCTTTGTCATACTATACAGCGACATGAGTTTTGCCGCCATAGACAAAGTATTTATGACCACAGGGCACTGAATAGTATATATCACATTTGTTCAAGTATTAACACTTTGATAAATAGTATGGACAAATAAACATAATGTATGGTTGCATACACACAGTCAAATATACTTGCCAAATTTCAGAAAAATTGGCCTGAAATAAATTGATCTATTTGAAAAATAAAAATTGAACAAATGGTGCATCTTTTTGTCCTTTAGTATATATAAACAAGCCATCGTAGAGGGCCAAGCCCCCAACCTGCCACCCCTTGAGTTTCATGGCCAGCTCTTCCTTTTCAGCATCCCCATCTTTTGCTTCCACGGTTTTTCTATTTGTCTCTTATTCTCTTTTCTTCATAATTTTCTTAATATATAATTTTGGCCCATGAAAGAATATAGGCTATACTTAATTTATGCAATTCTAACATTCAAAATATATCTCTAAATCGAACACAATTTACATTTTATTGAACACGACTATAATAAATAAAGTTTAAGCAACTCAACGGGTAGCATTTATGAGCCGGTTTTATGATCCAATAGATATTAAAATGATAAGAATCACGGTGGAACATCATTTTTTCCCGAAAAAAACACCGCATAACTATTTAATAGTTATATTTAAAAAAAATAAAGAAAAAAGTAAATAATGTATTGCAATAAACCCAATTGTAACAAGTTTAAACCATTGTTAAAGAAAATCAACAATGGATTTATTGCGTCACAAGTAAATTAATCCTAGATATTGTTGCTACACACGATTGTTGCGTCATAATTGTGCGCGTCATATATCTTCCAAAAAGTTGCACATTTTTATCTTTAAAAGGAAAATCCGAACTTATCATTCATTATTTCAAAAAATGAAAATGTCGCACATCTACCTTGATACATTTTACACATTCCTTCCCACTGATGTTTATACCTACATGCTACCGTTGTAGTGCTTAGCCTTGACGAAACTTTTTTTGGTCACTTTTTTGGCCCAAACAATGAAGCAGTTCTAATAGCCCCCTCCGGGCCCCTAGGCCCCGGTTGGGGGCTAACAAATCTTAGTTCTTTAAATTCTAATTGTCAACCGTTTGCATGTATTACAGTTTGTTAAGGATATAAAATATTTAGTTTCAATCTAATAGTGCCATGACTACCATTTCATTCAAGAAAACATATTAAGTAATAATCTGTTTGATAATCAATAGGAGCTGTCTTACAGAAAGTCGCGAATGGAACTCACACTGACGTCAGTAGCCGCGTTGACACCATTTGCACTTTACACCGTGATGGCGGTTGGAGCTACATCGGATTATACAACTATAAGGAGAAACAATTTGCTAAGATCATATTATTTCCCTCACCATCGATTGATAGATATAAAGGAGATACTGTTGCGTTAGGAAGTAATGTTATATATATATTGCCGATTGGGAGGAAGATTGTGTGCATAAAATATCATTGGATGGTACACTTCTTGGCACACATGGACGCCCTGGAAGTGGAGGGGCTGGTATGTTATATAACCCACGCGCAGTAGCAACAGATGAAGACGACAACCTGTTGGTGTGCGATTATCACAACGACCGGCTTCAGATGATGACACGTGACGGCGAGTGGCACATCGTGCGTACTGATATGGAACTCAATGAGCCGTGCGATACAGTTGCTGATGGTGACAATGTATATGTATTGTGTACCGCGATTGGCAAATCTCATGTTATTTATCACTTTAAAATCAAATAATTATGCATGTGTGATGTGAATTTTCATTTCATTGACGATTCATTAAGGTGTATATACTAATGCAATCTGTGAGTATATTTGACCCCATTGCTATTAATTTGCTGTTATGTATAGTTAAGGTTCCCATGAGAATATCGTGAAACAGAGATCAACCTCAAAAAGTAAATCCCAACGTGACACATTATTTGCAGTAAATTGTTGAAATTTTCATGTAACATTTAAAGTAAATGACCATATTAAAACTACAATCATGTGTTTGTCATATTTGTTATGAATATTTATTTAAGAGATATAGGTAACTTGTAGAATTTTGATCTACAATGAATTTAAACTTCCGAAAAGAATAGTGTACAGCTGTTGCATCAAAACGTGTATAAAATGAGTGTGGAAATGATTTAATTGTTTATTTTGATTGTTTTGTTTTGGAATAACGAATTTTGTAGTTATAATTCTGTAGTTGCTTGTTTAAACAAAAATATATGGCATTGTGGATACAGTAGGAATCCCTGAAAGTCGCAGAATCAACGGTGCGATAGACAAGACTGTCCAACAACAGAGTGCAATAACACTGTACTGCTTCAAATAACTTTATAGTATACGCTTTAGCTATACTTCTTCGAAAACTAAGGGCTCCAAGCAACATGACGTTAATTTGATAAAGCATAAATCCAACTGTTTTTCATACCAATTAAGATTAAATCTACCCGATTAGTTCTAAAGTTATTATAATTCATTAATTTTGCATTTATGGTATATTAATTTTATTTATATGAAGACCAAACAAAACTCATTCGCATAAGGCAGTTTATAAAGAAATGTACAGATTGGTATCAAACGGCAATAAATTTCATTTTCATATACAACAGGTTTCATAAAAAATAGTATCATTTAATTCTATTCAAATCTTGACAAACATGGCGACATTCAATCTGGCGTAAAATATATTACGTATACCATAGACTTAATATATCTATATGAATCATGAAAAACAAGCATATCTTTAAAAAAAATGACGAAACATATTACGCATTACTAGATTACTAGATTTATAACAAATTACCAACATTTGAATCTTTATAAAACAAAAACAAATACTACATTTGAAAACATATAAAAAGAACTTATATTTATATTATTTTCAGGATGTGTTTTACTATAATGAATAGTAAATCAGGCATATTATGTTGTGAAACCCAATGTCAATACGAACCAGTTATTGACCATTTCAACCAATTATGTACAAAACAATATGATAAATGAGCTACACATAAGCAGACATATTTGGAGACATATACCAAATACTATGCAACTGCAAGCCTCCTATTTGTATCAGAAAACGCTCTACATGAACTTGTCAAATTGGCAAAATAGAAATATTAAATCAGAATTAACTAAAACTTTCAGAACCGAAAATTATATATATGTTTTATTTCGAGATAAAAGTATATTATTTTAAATATATTTTCATGATTTGAACAATATCAGCGGCTTGCAATATGACACAAATGGCCATGACCACCTGGGCCATTTTCATACAAATCAAAGTTTTCTTTAATTCTAAATTTGACATCGTTTTATCAATAAACACCTGGCTGTATGGAAAAGGAAGAGCTGTTTGAAAAATACTCCAAACGATCGAGGTAAGAATGTTTGCTTTTAGCCCCCAGCCAACCAATTTGGCTGAGGGCTATTGCTATCCCCCATTCCGTCTGTCCGTCCGTCTGTCCGTCCGTCCTTTAACATTTGCGATGCAGTTGGTTGTCCGCGGCATTTTGGTATGAAGCCTTAGTCCTAGGGTTCTAAAACTTCACACAGGGAAAGAATATATATTGCATCTGTGCAACGTTGAAGTTTCAGTTTGATCGAAAAAAACTTGCTGAAACTATGGGGGTCTGAATTTAGACGAACTAGAGATATTCTGGGATATTAACTCATCATTTTGTCCTCGGCACTTTGGTATGAAGCCTTTTGTCACATGGTTCTGAAACTTCAGACGGAAACATAATATATACGGCAGATGTGCAACGTTGATTTTTTAGTTCGATCGACTAAAAATGGTCGAAATAACGTTGTGTGGACGAATATGTAAGAGCAACGTTGTGAGAAAGACGTTGTGAGAAATACATTGTAAGAAAGAAGTTGCAAGAAAGACGTTGTGAGAAAGACAAATTTGAACTATTTTGGGGTGTTTGTACGTAGGTCTAAGTATAAAACATAAAGAAAGAGTGTGCGTATGTCGTGGCGTTGTGGACGAATATGTTAGGGCAACGCTGTGCGAAAGACGTTGCGAGATATTAACTGATGTTTTTCAAATCCACAAATATTCGTTAAAAAAAATGTTTGGCCTAGGTTGGGGGCTTTTGATTTGAAGGTCCGATGCTGCTGTTGGGTGGAAATACTGTGCCCATATAAAAACCCACCCTCACAATTTTATATGCACTATACGCATTCAAGCGATATGCGCCGTATATGTAATGTGTCTTAGCTGTTCACAATGTTTACCAGGTGTATTTATAAAGAGGTTCAGTTTTGTGAACAAAAATATATAAATATTGACATATTTCTATTTTGATCAAGATTGAGATGATGCGTATTTAAATGATGCTTAAACATGATATGTAAACTTTTTTTCCAAACATAGCAATCCTAATGTTTATCAATAGGGCACTCTCCTTTGAAGTGTGCTCTGTATTGAAAGCTCAAAATGATACCTTAAATGATATAAACAACAGTCCCATTCCCAAGAACACAGATCAGTTACATCAGCATTCAGCAATTAGAATTTTACAAAGAACACATACTAGAACAAACCACAATACATACTCATAAGGCGTTGGCTTTTCCCTTTTCAAATACAACATTGGTGTGGACATAATAGCCGACTTGTGATATGACTCGATTTCGTTTAAATGAACCCAAAAAACGATGCATTAGCTTTGTGGACTGTAGCTCCACGGGGTGTATTTTCACTAAATTTTATACCATTCACTCTCTCTGAAACATGGGCTTGTAAAGGTATTTATTTATAAATTAATGGATCTAATACTGTTATGATAGTGAAGAAAAATATTTAACGAATATGACCATTTGATTTTAAAGTTTGAATTATGATTGATTACAAAGTTAGACGACATTTACATAACTCATCATTAAAGGTTACTGCAGAGAAAACCGCTCTGCTCGAGTCGAGGTTCTGGACAAGTTCTTTTAAAGACTTTATGAGCAAATACGATGCTCTCCACTCGCACCACGGGATTGTTGCAAGTCTCCTATTAAAAAATTATTTGCTCACATGTCAATGACACGTTTGAATTGAAATTGGCTTTTTGAATGCATACAATCTAGTTTTAAGATAACTATTAAACTGTATTACTAGCCGAACTGGTGTTCAATAACACAGTAATTATCATTTCTGATTGGGGAGCTGAAAAAAAATGACACCTTGATTATGTCCTGACTTAATGAGTGCATAAAAACAAATGTGTAATTATAAAATAGTGTTACCAAGTAAAACTGTCCGATGGGTTTGTTTGACGATGATAACTTCTCGTGTGCTATATATGTAATTAAAAGCATGTGGTTTGCGTTAATGTGATTAAATCTCTGCCGTTAAATATTAAAGCTGAAGGCTAATTGAGCTATTGTGATGTAGAATAATGAAATTAATAATTGTGATAATAGTGTCATGCATTTATCAGTTATTGTATAATTGCTGTGCTTTCCTTTAAATGACGTTGCATCCAGATATAAACGCTATAGAATGATTTATACCAGACAGAGCATTGTTTATTTGAACCATTTTTATGTTAAGTTTGAAAACAAACCTAATATAATACTAAAATAACTTAAATAATTGTTTGATATCGTAGTAGTGAATAGGATTTACAGCCGATATTTTGGCAAAATTAGAAGTACAGCACATTAAGGTAAAAAGGTTTTTTTATTTTACATTATTTTATTGTCGTTAATTTGTTTCGTATATTGTGCACGTGAATTATCTAGATACAGATTGTTCTTAAAAAATAATTATATATTTCAAGTTTTAATTATTCGAATAAATTATTGATGGTACTTTTAATCTGCATTATGCACCTATCAGTTTTACAAAAATGATAAAAATAGCACACAACTGATGTGATATAATATCAACAGTGTATAACTGTTAAATAATTATTTAAGCGGCCAAAAAAGAAAGTCCCCACTAACATTATTTGGCCTCTGGTCCGAATTAGGCAATACATATTTTATATTATTATATATGCTTGAAGCCCAATATTTCGACTACCTATGTGCCAAATATTGGAAAGAGGAACGGAAACAAATAAGAAAATATCATCAATTAAACAACAGTGGTGTCACTTTCAAAAACTGCAAAATCATTTATGCTTAATCTCTACATATAGTTTTACAAGTCTACATGAAGGCTTTAGCATGACATTGTGCCTCGCAGCAGAGTGCGGCTTCTTATGTCCTTTTATGTCTATAGTGCATACTGAAATCTGTAGAATACTTAAATCTCTAGCCCCACTAGAGAATTTTGCAGTTTTTGAAAGTGGTGGTTAAATTAATGATATTTTCGTCAGTTTTTCCTTCCCAAACTTCGTACATAGGTAGACCAGATAATGGGCTTCAAGAATATACTATTATATATACAGCTTATGGCCTATATTTGACAACAAGTCAGAAAAAGTTGATGGGGACTTTCATTTTTTACGTGATCAACCTCAAGATGTATATCAACAATAACAATGACTCAATAACAATGACTCAATAGTATATCAACAATGATTCAAATATAATCAATCTATATTCCTGAATACTTTAACTTAACATAATATTTTTTTTCTAATTTGAGTCAAAAAGGATCTTTGGAAGATAACATTGCTACGTTACAGTGAAAAAGAAAACATAAACTTACAAATTTGGATTGTACCAGGCTGCCTGCTTTTAACTAAAACATGTTGATATATTTGATTCAATTTAATCATAATAGCTATTTGATTACATACTTCTTTAGTTTTGTAGGTTGATATCCTATAACATTTCTTTTAACATAGCACTATCTATGTCATATATAAATACATGCTTCATCTCATCTTGAAACTTAATGCAACTTTAATGCAATATTATGATTATCATTCACATTTTTTATGTTTTTTTTCAGAAATAAAATATGGATTGGAACACAACAGCTTGGTTAGTCTTTCAGGAAGAAGCGACAACTTTCATTGTCTACAATCTGGTTATGTGTGTTGTTGGTATTATTGGCAACATCATAATCTTACTGAAATATCCAATATCAGGAACTGTACGAAAAACTGGTATTTTTGTCAAAGCCCTTGCATTGTGTGATTTACTTGCTTGTTCAATAATTCCATATACGGTTATGTTTGAGTTGAGTTTAGTTCAGAACGAGATAATATGTGTTGTTATGGAGTTTTTTCGTCAGTTTTCTTTGTCGTCTGCAGTTATTATGCTAGTTATGGTTGCCGTCGAGAGATATATAGCTATTTGTTTACCGCATATTGTTTTAACAACAAAGTGGACCAACATCATATTAGGTGGCATATTTATCTTTCTGCTGATACTCACGGCGCCCATTTTGTTTATTTCTGGAATCAACGAGGGAAGGGATCCAGCGAATATAAAGTATTTTGATATGCATGTCAATGCTTGTTACGTGGATTACGCAATGAATGTCATTGGTAGTATTGCCGCTTTAAGCACTCTTTTTGTTTTCTTCGGTATGTGTTTCATTATGATCATTACGTATATTATCCTACTCCGTCGTCTAGTTGCACAAATGTACATATCAAATCGAATTGGAACCAGCGGCTCAGCTAAAACGGACTTAGCAAGCATGACAACCAGACATGTAAATATCTCGTCAAGACAAGCAGTCAATCCCATCCCGAGTATACAGGAAAATGCCGTTCATACTCCAGACAGCAGTGACAAAAGTGATCCTGGCGTTAGCTCAATAGCTATAGACATTGTCAATGTTAAAACGAATAAGATGAATACAAAACAAGAACAAGGTGAATTTAGTAAGACACAGAAAAAAACTAAACATGCATGGAATGATTCTAATGAGGCACAAAAACCACAAAGCTCGATCAAGAATAATATTGAAAATTTATCTGATAGTGATAAAAACGGAACGTTGTCTGGTTCCTCTAAAAACAAAACAGTTGTTATAAGTAGTGTCAATAATACAAATCGAGACAGTACGTTTATTACGTTAAGAGGAATGTCAGGAGCAAATAGTACAACACAGACAAGCAACAGCCCGAACGTTATCAAAAGAACAATGAGCATTAATACAGTTAGAACCGCAGCAAACAATGTTCCGAACAGGGCAAAAAATCTTAGAAGGTCATTCAAGATTGTAATAATGTTTTTCATTGTCACGTTGGTGTTCTTCTTTTCTTGGACGCCATATTGGTTATTCCGTTTCGGAGTGTTTGATTACAATCCGCTTTTAGGTTACTCGCTTTTTATAAGCAATTGCTCTAATTTCTTTGTGTACATAGCATTAAACAAACAATTCAGAAAACAGGTTTTTAAGAATTAATCGTTGAAATATGTGAAAATAAATGAAATTAGTTATAACATATATCATGCTATTTAACTTCCGCAACAAGTAAGTTAATTGGACTACTTTGTGGCTCACACATAAATAACTACGAGGATAGTTTGTTGTTATTGTTGTGTTAATTAGTGTTGTTGGTACGACTGATATCTGGTTATTGTAGCTGTGAATGCAATGCAGATTGTGCCATGATCAAATGATTAAATTTGAGTTTCTGCTGCAGAGAAACGTATTTTATAGAGATGTTTGTGCGCCTACATCTTTTATGTTGATGGCTTAAACTGTGTTTGTAACTTACAATAGCGTGATATAAAAAATAATGATGGGAATATCAACGTGAATTGTATTAAATAAAATTTTTGTATAAAGGTTCTATTGTAATTTTGTGTCCAACCACTGTATGAAATAACGTTATAAAAATAAAAATATTGAATGAAGAAAGATTTTTGTCAATAAAAAAAAATGAATATGAGAAATGAAAATGAAAATAAATTATTTTGTGTGAAATTGTGACTTATCAAATTATATATGTTCTGTCCGCGTGTGTGGTATTGTGTGTATTGATGATGAATCTGGTTCAAAAGGAAATTGTTTTGTTTTGTTATTTTTTGTTATTTTATCATAAGCTTAGACAACGATTGCAGCTTAAGTTAAAAATGCAAAATATTAATAAAAGCATATTGGATATATTATCTAGTATTTTAAACTATACAATGACAGTTAATCTCACAGAAAAATATTAAATTGTGCAAATATAGTTTTTATAATAGTAATATATTAAGGTGCAGAAGTGTTTCTGTAAATTACTGTTAAAATGCACTGTCAGAGAAAATCATTTATTGACAATGGAACTTAGCTCTAGAGAGTTAACAATTGTTTGACAAAATGTTTACACACACTGATGTTATAATTAAGGTCATGTCACATTCTATATATAATTGCAAAGAAGTCACGTAGCCTTTAGTCCGAGGAAACAAATGGAATTATTTGCTTAGGAATCATATGTCAAACAAAATAATAATGAAGATCAAACAAAAGAACAAAGACACAAAACGTCGTTCCAATTTATCTATCAAATCAAAGTTGTGATGATATGTGCGTTTGCTATGAAACATGACTTTGTGCTTTTATTCATAAAAACATACCAAAGAGCATCTCATATCATTCAAGTGTATAACAGAGCCCCTTGGTTTTCCAACGATATTCTATGTCAATGTTAAAAATGAATAGTTGATAGTTTAGTTAAAAAAACTTAATCAACACCATTTAATCATCGCATAGGACCAGGCAGATAGAACCACAGATCAAATGCAATCAAGTAAATACATATTGACCAACCATGTTTATATGAATTTATGTATACTTTTAAGTGTTATGAAACTGTGTTAAGAAGACTAAACTTGTTTTGCACAGAATATCTTCGAGCACCTCACGATTGAGGATTGTTTTCAGGAATCGATGCTTTACTAGTAAGTAAAACAAGTAGGTTTTCTAATACATCAATCTTGAAATTCATAATTGTACTGAGCTCTGTAATAAGTCGTGCATATTAGGAAAGGAAATAAAGAATACTCTCGGATTCACAGTGCGTAAAAAGGTGGCTAATTAATTAGTCACTTGCTTATTAACGGTTCTCTCAACTAAAGAAAAGCATAAGATCCGGCGACCTACGATGTGCTAATTTAAATAGTAAAGGCGTGTAAATTCATATTCTTTGAATCTCTTACTCATTCTAAGAAAACAAAAGTCTTCGTTAATCGGAACCAAGCAGTTATATAATCAAATCCTTTTTCTTTTACAACAGAGTATAACAAACGTATATATGCAACTGTAAACGTGTTTGCATAAGCATTGAATATAAACTTGTCAGGGATGATATTAAATGAATACTAAATAATTATTATTAATCTAAGGATAGCTACGTTTCAAAGACACAGTTTTTTTCCAAAAGGGATATCACAGAGATACTTATATATACTAACAGGTGAGATAATTAATCATAATCATTTTATAGTCAGAAATTTTTACTAGTTTTTGAAGTCTAGCTCACTTTTAGTTTACTTCGAACCCATATGTTCAATACACAGTTTTGTTATAAATACCTTTATTGCGACAAAATCTCATGCTATAAAGCAATAAAGATATGATATAGATCTAAAAATATATACTTTATATAAATAAAAATATCGCAATTAAGTGTCTTATATATTGGTTTATTTGCTGCTAAATTAATAGAAGACATTGGATGCAATGCAAAAGTCTTGTCTTTATTCAAAACAGAAGCTTCCGCCTTTATTGTTTGATAATTGCCTAATATCAATATAACTTATGTATTTCGTTCAATATTTTAGCATTTATTTATATAAATATGTATTGGAAGCGAACATGAAGTGGAATGCATGGTCTTGATTCCTAACAGAAGCTTCCGCATTTATCGCTTTAACGTTTGTCTGATATAA
>LQRL01035749.1:0-13820 GCA_001703475.1 Hydroides elegans
CATTATAAACTAAGCCAAGACTATTGTGATTGGTTGTATCTTATCGTTTTTTTTAATTAACGGCCAACATGTTTATTATCACATTATATTATGAAAAGATTTAAAACTATGATTTGAATCACTTTATAGTCTACCCTCCATTTTAACAATCAGTATGCGTCACTGAAAAGACCAATTTTATTGAGGGATTTATTAATAGGAAATCGTATTGAAATGTCCGCAAATATACTGGATGTCATACAAACAACTCAATTAATCTCTGACACATTTCTCAATTATTGGCCACACATATACTAAACATAGCGCGGGACCCAGTAATAATTTTCTAAAAAGCTTAGAAATCCTTTAAAAACTCGTTTTTGAATATAACTTTTTTTATCTCTATTCCAAAAATATTCACATTTTAGAAAAAGCTCGCCTTTTCCATTAGAAATTTGCAACAGTAAATTTTTTTTTAAATTGCAAAACCAGGAGCTGAGATATAAGCCCTTAAAGTGTACCGAATGGGGTGCATTTTACATTAATGCTCGCGACTTTATATTTGATCCGTTATGAACAGAAATACATGTTGTTCAATAGTTTATGTATGAGCAGCATAACGAGTTATTTCATACTCCACTGATAGCTCAGTTGGTAGAGCGGGGGACTGTAGTGGCACATTGTGACAAGTTATCCCTAGGTCGGTGGTTCAAATCCGCCTCAGTGGAATACATTTTTGTAAACATATTACTTTGATAAAATTATCGATTTTCGATTTTTAACCAACTGGATATAGTGTAATTGATTTTGAATAACCAGACATATAATGTATTTTACATGAATGACATAGGTTTTTTTTGCAATAAAAGTGCCATAGATATTGAAACTATTTCAAAGTTTAGTTTAAAATAACCTAGAGATTTACTGCTTACTAGAGCGTATAAGTGGCCCTACTTCAAGAATATCGAAACTAATTCATGAGTAAGAGGAATTTAATGCTCACACCTTTATATTTGATCCGTTATGAATAGAAATGCATACTGTACAATAGTTTATGTATGTGCAGCATAACAACTTAATTTATACACCACTGATAGCTCAGTTGGTAGAGCGGGGGACTGTAGTGAAGGGCACTCAACGATTTCTTTCAAAAAAAAATATTTTAATTCATTTATTGTTTAGCAGGAGATAGTCAGATATCTTTGAAGTAAATCTAATACGCCGATTTACATCAAAATGTTTATTCTGAGGTTGCAAGAAAGAAACCCAGAAAAGCTACTGCAAGCAAATTTATGATCTCCTACCAGAATAAATATTCCAATAAATTAAATGTGTATAAGGTTATTCTCCCACAAATTTCTTTGCAGAGACTAAATAAAGATATATCTGTAATGGTTGATTCATTTACAAACATAATCCTTGAGAAAAATAATCGTTTAGAAAAATCGTTTATTCTGTTCAGAAAAAGTTGCAAGCAAGGAAGAGCTGCTACAAGAATAAACATTTACCCAAATAAACCGTTGAGTACCCTCGTGTAGTGGCACAATGTGACAAGTTATCCCTAGGTCGGTGGTTCAAATCCGCCTCGGTGGAATACATTTTTGCAACCATATATCTTTGATAAAATGCTTGATTTTCAACCAACCGGAAATAGTGTAATTCATTTTGAATAACCAGACATGTGATGCGTGTTTTCTATGTATGACATAGTTTATTGAAATAATAGTGACATAGTTATTGAATATCTTTCGAAGGGCTGTTTGAAATGGCTATGCGATTTGCTGCTTATTAGGATGTTATGAGTGACCCTGCTTAATGCATATCAAAACTACTTCGTGAGTAAGAGGACTTTAATGCTCACGACTTTATATTTGATCCATTATATATATACTGTACAATAGTTAATGTACGAGTAGCATAATAACTTAATTCATACACCACTGATAGCTCAGTTGGTAGAGCGGGGGACTGTAGTGGCACAATGTGACAAGTTATCCCTAGGTTGGTGGTTCAAATCCGCCTCAGTGGAATACATTTTTGTAAACATATTACTTTATTACTTTGATAAAATTACATAGTACATATTCATGGAAAGGGTATGAAGGCTCTAGCCAAGAACTGTTTACCGACAACATTCTACGGTTCGGTTCAATCGTTAGCTCAAGATCTGGGTTCTGTTTGGTTCTGAATCATCATGATAAATTAAGAATTCAACTTCTTTGTAAAGTTTTTACTGGTTGTTAGACTGTGGCTTCGGTGATGAACGGTGTTATTTAAAGTGCGCCAATGAATGAATTGAAAAGTTTATACATGAACATAATTATACCTTGTGATAGGATGTATATGCAGTTAATCTCGTTTACTTATGACAGTATGTATTGTAGTATGTTTAGACTTTTCTTGTCGGGGGACATTACGTATGCATATATGCATTTAAAATAGTGTATCTTTCACCCATATCTATATTGAAATATAGCACATGTAACTTCCACGTGCAAAAACCAGAGTATCTTCTCTTAGGTAATACTTGGTCAGACAAGCCTGCTAATTTATGAGCTATAGTGTAATGTATTTTTTAGAATAAAAGCACCAACATCCCTTCAGACACCAACATCCCTCCTTATGCACAATGAATATATTGGAAATTCGACGATTTTTGTTGTTGTAATTATAATGATTAGCAAACATCACTTATTTAATGATTATCATATATTTTTGATATTAAGCAAAGAGCATTTGTATCAATACTTTTTAAAAGTCTTTCAAAATAAAGACATTGTCATTATGTTGCTGGTTGTAACAAGTGTACTGGTAGGTCAAATGTTCGTTAATGAAACCCACAGTCAACGTAATATTATTTGTTAGCCTTTAACATGGGTTTAAAAGACTTATTTTCTAATGAATTTTAAGAAGTTTTACCGGTATAGAGATTTAATAAAAATTGTATCCTTTCAACTTTATCTCGTTCTCTTTCGAATCATACCTCATTTATTGCTAGGTGAAAATGATTAATCGTTTTTAGAATATGCAAAATACCACTATTTACAACCAGCACACACCTGAAAGTAGAATCAAATGCATATGACGTATTGATGCACGCATCGACCACAACATGTTGCAATAACTGATACACCAATGCATGTGAGACTCGATCAACAGCAATTCTACCAATTTTCAATAAATCTATATCAAAATTATTATAGTTTATTATATTGTATAATGCCTTAAAACTAATCATATCATTGGATTTTAATATTTAAGTGATCGGGTAATATAAATGCTATTCAATAGAATGAAAGCAAACACACAAAATGATAAAATGTACTCTCCATATTTAATTATAGGTTGAATGTGTGTATATGCATTCAATAAATGGTATTAAGGTAATAAAAGGTAATACAACTAGTGTATTGACAGAGACAAATGCAAGGTAATGGAGGTCAATACCAAAATGAACGATGTGCTTAATATAGAATATGGAGCTCATTATCAGATTGTCTGCGACAGAATGAGTTGTTTTGCATACAAGCGCATAACCTTTAAAATGCAGAGAATGAGAGTGTATGATTATTCATTTTGATACCGGAAAATAATCGATTAGACATCAGGTACTGTATGATTTGCATAATTTTGTTAGGATCAAATCATGCATTTTCTGGTTGTTGGGTAACTTGTCTTATATTACTCGAAATACAAGGAAACGTATTACTTTATTTGCATGAAAGTAGTATTTGTTTCGTTATTGCATCATACATCACTGAGCATTCGTCACACCAACATATTTATGTATGTTGGCTTAATGTGAAAAATTTCAGATGAAGGATAATAAAATATATTGATATATTTGAATTAGGTGAAATGTTTAAGTAAACATCCTTGATTATAGCTGAAACTATATATTCTCGTGCTCGAGTTTGCGCTATACTCATGTGAACTCTCCTTTCGCCTGGCTTATAACCATTTAATCTACTAGCCCATGGTTCAATTCAGGATAAAGGCCCATTTTGTTTTGGTTTGATATGTTAGTATGCACCGTTTAATAACTTTTAAGTATTACGTTGACTTTGTTTTACCCGAAAAACCTATGATGATATAATGATTCGTTCACATAAATACTACAATTATACAGATATCTTTATCAAATTTTGTACATTGCTACGATGATTTAACGTTGCTTTAAAGAGAACACGTCCATGAGAGTTATAATATGTAAGTATTAGCTTCAAATGTCGTTGAAAAGCCTATATATTTGCAATCGTCGCATAACATACCTTATATGTTTGCTTGATTCAAAATAGCATAATGAAGAACACAGCGTTGTATTCGGTATACCTATGATGTTTGCTTACCGCACACTGCCGCAAGCACATTTTATAGAGATCACATGCTCGCTTATTTGTGCAATGCTTGCATATTTGAGTCTAAGAGCTAAGTGTAATAAAACCTAAACTAAATATTGGTGTCTCCGTTATACAATATTATACACTAATGTTAGGCGGTTTTTTTTGTCACAGATTTCCATTGAATTGTCCACCTATCATATCAGTTTCACAAGTAGAAAAAAAAAGAAATTCAGTGACCTATTTTGTTTTGGAGAAGAGTTACCCTTATTTTGAACGTTAAATATATGATAAAGAAAATGAATGGCATTTATTCAAATTGTTGAGACCATAGGAAAACTTGGGTGAAATCTATTTTGATAATTAAAGAAACGATGATTCATTTTAATAAAAAATATGCAATATTTGTTAGACAAAAATGTTAATCAAATTAAATATATATCAGTGTAAAGTCTCTATATGTTTACTTAATCAGCATTAAACATTGAACAGATGTAAACAGATAATTCAAATCTCTAAATGGCGCACCGTGACGGCGATTATCTCCTAGTGGCCGCTCTGGATATTGGGACGACATACAGTGGTTACGCCTTTTCATATAGAACGGATCCGGAAAAGGTAATTTGCAACAATAACTGGGGTGAAGAATATGGATTCAAGGTAAGATAATTCGAAGCATTTCGTTATGACAAATTAACCAAAAAATCCATTTTCTCTCAATTAATTAGATGGCTTTTCTAGATAGAAAGACGCCGGATATGTTCAAAAAATATTAATCAAATATCAAACATATATGTATGCTTTAAACAGCGTCGTCTGATGAAACAAATTGAAATGATGAAAAAAAAACAATATTTACTTTGAGATTTGATTTGGTACCATTTTATGTAATGTGATTAATCAATGTTCTCCAAGCAGAATTATATTCAACATGCATTGCAATCAAGTTGCTTGATCTTGCCACATACACATGTATTTGGATCTTCTCATCGGCCCGGGGCAGAAGGCCCCGTGCCTTTATACAACTCACATGTCCAATCCTATTACTGCTAAAATTTATTTCCGGTTGTATGTATTTGGATCTTCTTATCGGCCCGGGGCAGAAGGCCCCGTGCCTTTATACAACTCACATGCCCAATCCTATTACTGCTAAAATTTATTTCCGGTTGAGCGTGGGTAATTACCAATTACCAAAACATGTAGTTGTTCGCATATAATTTCACGTATATGTTTTAATCAAATATATTCAAGATGTTGAGTTATTAAGACATTCATTTTATCATTTCTACACAAATGTGTTGTTTTAGCCAATTTCTCAAGTCATAAAGTACTCTTAAAGTGGTGTGCGAAAATATAATTTTGATACACTTCTATGATACAATTCTATGAATGATACAATTCTATGAAATGAGCGATAAAAGATGAGCGCCACTTCGAAATATTAACAGCTGTCATTTGGGTATCTAACATATTTCAGAACATAAGTAATAGCAATCTAACAACCAATAGCGAAACAAAAACAGAAAAAAACGCATCTAAGGTGATAAAATCGTATTTTAAAGAAATCGAATAAAATTTGCATGGTAACAACAATCGACGTTGTTTTACATCGCACAAAATAATTGTTACGTCATACATGAAGCAGGTGGCAATTAACGTCTGAAATAGCAGGTGGAAACCAAAGTGCTAAGACAATCCCGTAAACTCAAAGGTACAAATAAAAGTGAAGATTTTAATGTTAAAATAAACGATATGTAAAAGTTTTAGCCGGATCGGTAAAATTGTTATACATTAACGAAAATACAATTTTTTATATCAGGTTCTAGCATAATTTTAAGTTTATCAATTTATTTTATTTGAATTTGTTAAACAGCAATCGCTCATCATTTTTCGATTTCGAATACACAATTACAGCTGCAATAAGATATCAACCGTAAACATGTACATTTGTTCTATGTATCATAATAAAGAGACTACATAAGATAGATCTAATGATTGATAAATGACAAAAAAGTGTATAAAATAGGAAATACATATAATTGTGGTTGCAATAAAAATTATACATAATTTGTTGATAATTTCAGCTGCATATAGGTCTATATTTGTTTTTTTGAAACGTACATCTTTTGCAGACAATAAAACTGGTAAAATTGTGGAAAAAAACTATTTAGATTAGTTTATATAAATTCCGGGCCATTTTGCGGTAGTATGTTTCTAGTATATAAATTTTTAATCGCTGGAAACAACTTTTTCCAGCAACTAATTGTTTGAAAAAAGCAAAAAAATCGTTAAATTGTTAAAAACTAAAAGCATTAAATGCATCACAATAATTGACTTGCATACTGAATTATACCGTTAACATTATAACAATTATTCTGTAACAATTAAACCCTTATACAATTGACTTTACAAATACTTTTGTTTTGATTGTGTTTCAACTAGAACTATATCTTATGCTATCTTTGCTGACAACATTCAATTTGACAACATTCAATTTGGATTTATACCTTGTTCTTTGGAAGTTTCATACTGCTCATTTTTCCCCTGTATATTTAAATTCAGTCCTACAAGACCCCTACAAGCATTCTTACAAATAGCGCCGGAGAATTCATCACTATGGGGTACCGTGCGGAGCAGAAATACCACGCGGAAATAGAAGAATGTGGGGAAGCTGCCGGTCTTCATCTGTTTCGGCATTTCAAAATGGCGCTGCATAAATCTAAGGCAAGATTGATCCTTTGAAATGGTTCTATTAATCTTTGAAACATCGGCTTTGAGATCTAAATACTATTATATAAAGATGTGCAATATTAATAATTTTTATATTTTTAAATAATTTGAAAAAAACAAAGAAAAGTGTATTAATCAGAATTGTGGTTAGTAATAATATTATTCTAGTTTAAAAGATGGTAAGGTATCTATACGCTAAACAGGAATTGAAATTTACACGTTCATAGTGTTATAAAAACGAATTTTGATAACTAGAACTAGGGCTACTAGAACGCATGGTGATTGACTTTGCATCGTGAAATAACAAGGTTTAATTGAAAACCATGTGAATTTATTTTATATATATTCACGTGTTTAAAATAATATATTTTATTATTAAAGGCACAATCATTATATATTTTGTAATGTGATTACGATGTATCAAATAATAAATAAAAATAAATAAATAGAATAAATATAGATAGAAATAAAAAACCCAAGAACCCAAGAAATTATTTTCCAATTCGTGCAAAAAAGATTGTACAAGAAAATAAATTCATTTTGCATAGTGATTTTGTATTAATCCTCCGAAATATTGTAAAGGCATCTGGAAATTATATTTATTGTGACAATTAACTTTGACATGGCTTCCAACAACAAAGTTACATCGCAAAAAACAATAATCCTATAAACTCAATAAAGAACGTTTTTATGTAGTACAAAATCAAAGATTTCATAACGTTTTCCGGAAAATATATTTTACTGTTTATAAGTTACCTTAATCACACAAACAAAAATTGTGCATTAAAAGTGATTGACATGAAGGTTCAACACATTAATAGGAAACATTCTACATAAACACGTGGTAAAACATTTTTAATAATTTGATAATTATGTTACCAAAATGTGCCAATAGAAAACGTGCAAAATACGTTTTAAAAGTATAACTATATGATTTGTGACAATTTGTTAATATGTATAAATATTGCTTTCAAAAGATATAACAGTTACACATGCATGTATTTGTTCTGAATATTTAGGTACATTTACCTTTGATTATCATATGTTCATTAACATTTAAACCAGAAAATTGTATTCATATCCAATTCATAAATATCACAATGTTTTTAGGATGTTAGTCTTAAAACCACCATATCATCCGAAGATGGAACCATTCGACCAGCTGTGGACATTTTTGGTTTTGCCATATCATATCTCAAAGGTCACGTTATGGATATAATCAACACGAAAACTGAGGTGTAAGTATCGAATTTTAAATTTGACATAAAACATAAGATCACTTATACATCTGTGATTTATTGATGATATAGTCTGTGTATTCAAAATATAAATGCAACGAAACATCTTATTCAAGCATATAAATCCAGTGTTTTATTTTTAATTTGTAATTAAAATCATAATTTTGTGTGTGTTTTACATTTAATAGGTTAAGTCGTAAACTGAAAGTTTTATTTTCATGTTATTTAAAATGAAATATGAACACATTAACAGGAAAGGTAATTATTAGTTTATTCAGTATACGTATTCCAGATGGATTGTTAATGTAGTTGATTGTCGAGAAGTCATTTCAATGTTGCAGGAAAGTCAACCCACACAACATATTTTGGGTGATAACAGTCCCTGCTATTTGGTCCGAACCAGCTAAGAAATTCATGAGAATAGCTGCTGAGCGGGTATCTGAATCCTTTTATTTCATATGCCCATTATATTCAAATATGCATTTGTACAACACATAGGCCGAATACTATTCCAGTTTCCAGAGCCAATCGCAATCAACTTATAGTCAAAACACAGTCTGACTCTATAACTAAACAAAAATCATGAGTTTCAATGAGGTCACAGTGCACAATGGCCCTCCTAAATATAATAATACTTCATATGCTTTAGGAAAAGATGGGAATTTATGGCCCGCGGGAAGTGGAATGCGTAGACCGAAGGCGCAGCCTGAGGTCTGCCAATTCCACTTCCAAGTGCAATAAATTCCTATCTTTACCTAAATCATATGAAGTATTATTTTTATTACATGCTTTTAACTAATTTATATGTTCAAAATGTTATTTTTATTCATACAAAAGATATTTGATAGAAATGGTTATCCATTCGCTCTAACCAAATGACGTATGCATATTTAATGATGTCACTTATGTGCAAAACAAAAAAGTTCTTCATTTTCCTGTTATGAAGTATTAACTTACCTTTAGAATCTCAAATACATTTCATAGTATTACCTCATATATGTGTAATCATTAACTAAAATGTTTTCAGCAACAAATATCAAACAAACAATTTATTTTTTTAAATGCGTTCGCGTATTGATCTATCATAGCATGACGTTTCATCAATGAACAAGACACGCGATGCAATATCGTAAACAATTCGTAGTAAAAACACGTGCTTTCTGGGCATTGTTTTTCATTGTTTATACATGACGCAACAACTGGAAAAATACAGAAAATGTATTGCCCTCAAATTTTCACTATATTTTTTACCAACACAATCAGACAGACATGTAATAAAGTGCACGACGACACACTTGTGTCAGGGTGTCACCGTCATGGTGGAAATCAGTAGCAACAATGAATATGGTAATGCTGAGGTCCTTTACATGTCCTTTGTCGGCTACAAGCCGTATAAATGATGAGGACTAAATTTATATTGTCCTTAATCAATAACAATAGAAAAACAGCATAGGTAGTCAATTTAGTATACACCGTGTTGATGCTAAGGTATCACGCATGTTCGACATTTTGTTTACGTTTGTCACCAATTTGAAAATGTTCAATAAAAGAAGGCCAAAAGATATACTCTGTAAATTCCAGATCTTGAGGTTAGACAACATGGTAATTCTCAAGTACGACCATATTAGGCTTTTTTGCACTCAATTAACGCCACAGTTGAAAATGTTCAATGCCAGGCACAAACAGACAAACAGGTACTCTAATATCCCATATAGTCCAGATATGGAATAAGCGACTATAAGCTTAGAAAACCATATGGTGATGCTGTGATACGACCCTATTTTGTTGTTTTTAAATTTTATCTCAATCTATGCATTGTTTAGCGGCAGCTGATCAGATATATTTAAAATAAGATGCAGATTTGTATCAAAATGTTTATTCTGAAGTTGCAAATAAGAAACCAAGAAAAGCTACTGCAAGCAAATATACAATCTTCTACCAGAATAAAGATTTCCGAAAATAAAATGTGTATTAGGTTATTCTCTCAAATATTCGTTTATGGAAACTAATAATAGAAACAACTGCATCGGTTGATACACCTACAAATTTACTCCTAGAGTAATAACATCGTTAATTTTGTTTCTGTTCTAAAAAAGTTGCAAGTTAGGAAAAACTGTTGCAAGAATTAACATTTACCAGAATAAATTGTTGAGTGCTCTCATACCTTCCTAAATTTGAAAATGATCAATAGCCGTATAGACCAAGAGGTGTTTAACATCCCAGACATCGTTCAGACGTGTAATTACTTTCCATACGCTGATAAAATCTCATTGTAATGCTGAGGTACGATTCTATTATTGAGTGATTTTGAATCACTCTCCATTACTGAAAAACCCAATCGTGATGCTGTGTATGACCAATTGTGCGACGTTAGAGCTCATTCGGGTCTATCTGGGTATGTAATCGAACATTATCAATCTTGACCATAAGTAGTTTAAAATAAAAAACCTATGCTCGAACCTCAGCATCACGATGTGGTGCACTCAGCAAATGGACAGATATTTCCAATCTTGACTATGTAAGAACATCTTAAGGCCTACTAGGACCATGGTATTGATCATTTAGCAATTTGGCGGTAAGTAGGTTCAAAATACGTTTTTTTTGCAAGAAAAAATATAAATCTATATAGACATATGCGTCAACTTGTAAATATTCATCTGATAAGAAGACTGTTTTGTTAAGTTTGAGCTAAGGTTAACAATTTTGCATAATGTCATTTCGCTAATACATTGCATTGATATTGATTCATGTTTGATGGATCTTAGGGTGGATGTATAGAATCAACCGACGCAAATAATTTCATGCTAGCGCTTGAGCCAGAAGCAGCTTCAATGTGCTGCCGGAGACCAAACGTTGCTGGGTATCTCTCTAGTGATAGTCTAGCATTCCAAACTTGCACAAAATATCTCGTTTTAGATTGTGGAGGTTAGATTTTAAAAAAATCAGTAAGAAGCATTATTGTGTTGAAATACATTTTATTGTTACCTTAAATGAAATCGAAGAGGCTTTACATGTGTATATGTTGCAATTGACTTAATTTTTATTAATTTAGTAACAAGCATACATATTTGAATATTACATACATGAGTTAACATTAAAATTTAAGTATTTTAACATTTTGATATTTCTAATAATCAGGAGGCACCATTGATGTAACGGCTCATCAAACCTTAGAAGGGGATAGGATTGAGGAGATTCTCCCAGCAAGTGGAGGTCCGTGGGGCGGAATGTACGTGGATAAGGAATTTATCAAAGTACTTGATAAAATCTTTGGAGCAGATTTCCTCAATAGGTTCAGGTCGATTCATCCACAAAGTTGGGTGGAGCTACTGAATTCGTTTGAGATTATCAAAAAGCCCTTCAATGAAAAGGAAAACACAATTCTTTGCGTTACATTACCATGGTCACTTGGTGAATTTCATTCAGCAGAAAAAGAAGGGAAATCAATTAAAATTACTATACAGGAGTATGACGATCCCGACATCAAGTATATGAATGGATCAATTGTGTTAAGGAATGACGCAGCGAAAAGCCTTTTTATGCCTATCATAAAGAAAATTACTACACATGTTGGCGACCTTCTCGAGAACCCAAAACTTTATGATTGCCGCTATGTTTTCATGGTCGGTGGATTCAGTGAGAATTCCTTGCTGCAGGATGAGGTAAAGAAGCACTTTGAAAGAAACGGAACCAAAGTTCTCATTCCGTCTGAGGCGCAGTTGGCCGTGCTCAAGGGCGCCGTACTCTTCGGTCACTTTCCCACTGAGATCAAGGCGCGCGTTGCGAGGAAAACATATGGGTATGGATTAAATGTACCGTTTGATGCTAAAAGACACAATCAAGAAAACAAATATACAAGAGAAACAGGAGAAGAGTATTGCAAAGACGTGTTTATTACATTAGTAAAACAAGGTGAATCAGTTCCAGTGGGCCACAAGATCACCGAGACATCATGGCCTCGATCAAAGGATAGCACTTCAACGCGCACTAGCATTTTTTGCAAAGACGGCCAACCGGATCATCCCGTACAATACATCGACTCGCCTGGAGTTGAATACATAGGAAAAGTCGTCACTACCTTCCAGCCATGTAATCACTGGGAGGAAAATAAAATGACCAAAATATTCACCTTTGGCAGCACGGAGCTGCACGTGCGCTCTATTCACAATGCAACCGGTGAGGAGTTTACAAGCTCGTTTGAAATTGCGTCCGATTCCTCGCTTGAATAGACAAAACGTTTTAAATAGAAATAATCATTTGATTAACCCAGTCGTCGAAATTAGCTGTTGTAATATTATACGAGAAATATTTATTTATATTATTGTATATGATTGTTCATCCGAGAAATGTATTTTTGTATATTCATTAGTTACTGTCATTGTGTAGCATCTTATAAACAAAGGTGGATCTGAATTGGAATACAATACAACCTGATTCCACTGAAAATTAGAAAGAAAGCAGTTGACATATATGTGATGTGCAAGTTTGACAATTGTTGGATGATTTATGTTATACAATAGGCAACGTGACTATTTATACTATTTTGTCATAAACATATATGTGTAAATAAAATCATTATAAATACTGTATGCTTTAGATAACATGGTTCTTCTGTAGCCATTGCAAAACAATGTGCATCATCGGTATCAGAGCGGTATCACCATACATCCATGCACATTTATGAAATGTACATCATTATGCATATTGAGATTTAAGTAATTATAAAAAAGTATAAAGCAGTTATAATTCATATCACATGAAGTCACGACAAAACAATTATATGATACACGAAGTCATTTTTTAACATATTTTGACAGTGAAGTAAGCTTGTTTTTACGTCTTTATATATTCTTGGGACATTTAGGGTAAATTCATATGTTGTAATTATTATAAATCAATTTTTGTGATCAATATTCTGTAATTTGTATGCAATGTTAGTGTTTTCCTTATTGCTGTAGATATACAGTAGACCCCACATATCTCGAACACGGATATCTCGAACCCCCGCTTATCTCGAACAAATCTCCCGGTCCCGATGAATTTTACTTATATAAGTCTTATAATCCTCGCTTATCTCGAATTATTTTTATCTCGAACTCATTTTGACCCCAATCAATTTCCCAATTTTGCCTTTAAACTCACTATTCCATTCAGTATGTTTGTGTGAAACATCACAAAATATCAATGGAAAACAAGTCCTTTCAGGCTGCTTATGATCATTGCTTAGCGTTCATAATGCAGCACCATTGACTAGGGCCGATATGAGCACATTTCAATATTTCTTAATCTTTACTTTGAAGCTTGGTCCAGTGTATTTAAAGGGTGTGGTTTCGTGCCAAGACAAAGAAGGATTTAGATGCCCCTTGTTTACGTATCCCTACATCCATTGAGACCAGACACATAAAAGAATCACAGATTCCCGATCCCCCTCCATATAGCACTCCTCTTGCCTTTGTGGCGATGATATTAAGCAATCAGCATTAACACAAATGCGATGCATCATTAATCCCAATTTATCAATCATATTCAAAGG